>VZRO01004501.1:2341-16040 GCA_013397915.1 Daphoenositta chrysoptera
TTTTTTTTTTTTTTTTTTTTTTTTTTTTTTTTTTTTTTTTCTCCTTCTTGAGGTTTCTTTATTCTTGTTTGTGCCCTTGGGGTGGAGTGGTATTACACTTGTATCAGCTACTTCTTCAGCTGACTGATAGTATTTGTATGTATTCATTCACAAAGAGTTACACTGTTCAGCCCCACCTGGCCATTGTTAGTTGAAGTAATCTAGAAAATGCTTTTTGTTTGCCAGCGCCGCTCTGGCTACAGATGTAAGTTGGCCTCTTGACAGCATAGTTAGAATTCCTTTGCAAAACCAGGAGATGCAGGTTCTGAAATGAGATGGACCCATCTCATTCTGGTTTTCATTTACATAATTTCACGTGATTATAATAATAAACAACTTCATGATGTTTTGTGACATACTGAAAAGATTGAACGTTCATTAAAACTCCTGAGGTAGAAGGCCCAAAAATACTGATTTTTGTCTTAACCACACAAAATCATAAAAAGTGGGCATAAAAGAGACAAAGATCTCTCTGCTGTTCTGTGTGTTCTAATAAATCCTTTTTTGTGAGCATCATTTCTGTGCTCATCTGTGCATCAGAAAGCAAGAGAGGCTTCTCTTTGCTTATCAGTCTTAGAGTTAGGATAATTTTTCTTATTATTCTTGCATGCTAAAATTCTACCCATTTTTTATAAAGGTGGAGAAGTTGCTGAAAAGCTTAGCATGAAACTGGATTTACATGAAGGAAAAAGAATTTTAGTACATACAATACTTACTAAGATTTCTATCAATAGCCTTAATCTTGTGGCCAAAGCCAATTCCTGAAAAAGAAAACTAGAAACTTTCTGTGTTTCTTTCTTTTGAAAGACCCAGGACATAGGTTTTATTTTGTTTTGTGTCGGTTTTTTTCTCCTGTGTGACATTTAATGCATGCTCGGTGCTTTTTATTAAACTTTCACTGGACAGGCTAGAATTCCTGGAGTTCTGCCAAATTTGGATCAATGCAAATGAGAACACTTTGTCCCATTGTGCTCCCATATATTCTGTTTCAGTGATGGCCCACTTCTCTAAATACCACTGATGAGTAGGATGCAGCTTCGTAAAGGACTGTAATCTCCTGCTGATACAGATTGATAAATCCGTGTATGCCCCAAACTGAGGTCCCTGGATCCTTGTGATTGGTGTCTGTCCAGTTTGGTTCATTTTCATACCCACTCCTGGCAGCTGTTAGAGAAAATTTCTGCGTGGTGGAATCTTAAATTTGAGCAGAACCCATTTGGTTTGGAGTAAAGCTGAGGCTGGGGTTGTTGAATATTAGCATGACAGCACTGGCACTAGCTGAACAATAAAAACTCCTGATAAGGCATATGAAGTACTGACTTGGTATGGAATCCACTAAACATTGCAGCTTCCTAAAGTATGAGGTCCTGTAATGACTTTGTTTCCTTTGTGTTATTCTTGAATGAATGCCTTGAAATCCAGTTAAGTGTCACAATAACTGGAAGCCTCCCTTAATAATCGTCAATTTTTGCTTTTTACAGGACTTAGTGAAACATACTTACTGCCCAATGCAGAGAACACAGCCTTTAATACAACTTCATATAGAAATTTTAAAAGATTTACAGCAGTCCACTGAAGACTAGACACAACATTCAGTTAATAACTAGGGGCAATGACAGAATTCTGTCTGAAGAGTAAAAATACTATTTCTTAGAAGTGGTTAATTTTTACAGCCCTCAGAATAATAGAACCCATCTGCCTTATGAGAGTTACTTAGAATTAAAGGAATTTTGTAAGATGTTACTTTTTTTTCAGCTTGGCGTAAAATCAGCTTTGTGGGGTTTTTTCTACCTAATTCTGCTGCATGCTTCCCAAATAAATAAGAACAGCTCCATTATTTGGCTTTAGTGGAAAACATATATTACAATTCTGTATTAAATGAGCCTTGTAGACAAAGTGTTTTCCGACCTCCTTGGTTGCATGTTGAAACCTGTTTGAAATTGTAATGCAGCAAGCTCTAAAAAATGTTTGGTAAATGCACACAGAAATCCAGCAAGGCAAAAAATGCTTATTGAATTGACACTGCTTTCTGAGGTGCTATCTCATTATGGGCTATGTTATCCACACTTCTGATGCATGTCTATCCAACAGTGTTCTCCTTCCCCAAAAGCTCCTTCAGAACATGAAATATTAGTGATAAATTGGCATCTCTATAAAGAATGTATCTGAATCAAGGATTAAAGAAAAGCCTTGGGTTCTTCATTTAAAACTCAAGTAAGCCTTTTGTTTAAAATAAAACTTGTTTGCATTTTCGAAAGCACATTTAGTGAAGTTGTGAAAAGGTGATACTTTGGAGGTGATGAGACTACTCAGGTCCTAATTCTCACTAATTAGGAAACCTTGGCTGTCATTTACCTTGTATTTAGCTTTTGCAAGAGCAGATGTGAGAGCAGCTGTGTGGGGTCACTCGTGTGTGCAGGGAGCAGAATTCCCGAAGCCTCTGCCGGGGTCCGGCGTTATTCAGTGCAGCTCCGGCTGTTGTGCCGGGATGGATCGGGGGCAGTGTCCCTGCAGCAGCGTCAGGAGAAGGCAGCAGAGGGCCTTGGCTCAGCCAGCAGCTCTGGGCTTTGGCCACTGAGCTCACTGGGAACTCCAGGTGCTCCCATCATGTGTCATATTTGATGTGTGTTCAGAGTACCTGGTAGCTACATCGTTATGTAAGTGTAAAACAGTGGGGTTTGTAAGGTCTGGAGATTGTTTCCTATTCACTCCGAGAAACCACTACAGTTATTCCTGATTTTGGTCACTCATTCATGTATTCATGGGTAATTTTCCCTGTCCTGGGGTAAATGTAGCTTGAAAGAACCAAGTTGGTTGGTTGGTCTTTCAGTTTTCTTGTATTTGTATGGTCTCATGAATAAAAAATAATGTCCAAAATACGCATTTGACTTTGATTTAATTCCTTATGTTCTTTCTACTCAGTTTTCAATTGTGGTTCAAGCAAGGCCTTATGCAATTAAGTTGATGGGAACCAAATCAAGGATTTGGCTCTTTCTAAGTTTTTATCAAGGCTTGGTCAGGGTTATTACCTTTACTCAGAGAACTTAAGATACGCTATCTTGAGTATCTTACACAGAAATCTTGAGTATCTTACACAGAACACATTGGGTTTTTTTTTATCTGGAGAGCCTGCAGTTCCAGTTGGCATAAATTGTTTTTGAGAAATTGGCAAGGAGTTCTAAAACCCTGCTCAATCCAGGAATTACATTGAGGAATGTTTCTTGGGAAGTCACAGGTCCTTGAAGAAAGTGCAGTGCCTGGTTTTGGGTGCTCTGCAACACGTGGAGCTCGAGCTGACAACTGCAGATGATCAGAAGGGTCAGTGGTGCCCTGGATGTGCTGCCTCAGCCACTGTCTGGTTAGTCCTGATGCAGCTCTGGATGGAAGTGTCTGATCCTGGGGTAGCTTCCTCCCCATCTCTGGAAATGCTGCATTTGCACACATGGATCCCTTTTATGCTGTGTCCCGTTCCCTCCTAACTTTGCAAACTAACAAGGCAGAGAATGCAAAGGGATTAATTGCCCTGTGTTTTTTTATTTGGTAGCCAAATCTTGTAAATATACAGATTGATTTTCATCAAGTCCTGATTTTCATCAAGTCCTGAGTAAGTGCTGAAAGAACAGCCCAGCTTTGCTGAGCCTGTATTCAATTTTCATCAGTCTTCCAATAAAAAAGAAGGAATGGTCTGCTGTATCTTCTGCTGTGGATGGTGCTTTAGTTTCCACTGCTTTCAGAATAGCTGTAGGTGAAATACATGACTGTTGTAATGTGTCTTATAAATCTCATGTCTTTCAGGCCTCTAAAGTGGTGAAAACAAAAACAGGTGCTTTCAACTGATTATAGAAAAATAAATGTTATGACCACCAGTTGACATAAAATTAAAGAAGAATTCTCCACCTCATTTCTGGTAACTTTAGGGATTTTTACTACAGTGGTCCCTGTAGTAAAACTTACCCAGAAAGTACATACGAACATGAAGAAGAGAATCTGTTTATTTTGGCCCAGTTTGTTCACTCCTCAAAAACTAACTAAGCTGAAACTGGGTTGAAAAAGTTACAGTCTTCTAATTTTGCTCTAACACTTTGGATGTCTTTCTTCATGTTTTAGCATTAAGGATGCCTCGTTGGGTTCCTAAAATCAGTATTAGAGCCGTGCAGCAAACAGCAGCTTCTAGTGAAGGATAGAGCACAGGCTGTAAAACTCAGCAGCAGATGAATCCCAAGGAAGTTACTCCCTCCTACGCTGGCATGTGGCAAGGAACTGTTACTGGTGGTAGATGTGAAAATAAGTTTGAGAACCCTCTGATTTAAAATGTCAGTGGTATCTGAATTTTTTACATGTTCATAAGGGTAATATCACTTCATTTGAGGAATCAGTCACTACATGTGCTTAAAGATGTGCCAGATCTTCAACAAGCTCGAGAGGTGAGAAGTAATTTTTTAGAAGGACTGGCAGTAGTTTTATCTTTCTAGGATAACACTTCTCTTGGGAATCTTCAATACCAAAGAACATGTTTTCTGATTAAAAATTAAATAATTTCCTGCTGATGCAGTAACGTTAACATTATACAGGGAATTTGAAATCCGGGTTGTGAATTCCACTTGCATATGGGTATATGGCTATCCCTGCCTAGTACATGGAAAATTTGTGATGTGTTTGTGATTTCTTTTTTCTAAGCTATAGTCAGTTATTTTTTAACAACATTTTGGCTTCAAAATAAAGTAATTTTTTGTTGTTGTTGACATATGAGTAAACACAGAAAATGGACTGAGCAGTTAAAGGAGAAATATTTTATTTTACAAATCTCTGCCAAAGTCAACAAAAGTAGGTTTAAAACTGATGACATCTTTGCTAAGCTTCTGGATATTTTATATGTGATTTCATTTAGTTTCTGCAGCAGCAAAGGTTACATCTCTTTGTATCTGGATGAAACTTTTGTTGTGGGGTTTTGCTTTGTTTTATTTCACAATTACTGGTGGTGGTTTACATAGAATTTCTTACAAACTTTGTGTTTCATTGCAGTACTTCTATAGTGGAAATGAAATTATCAGAGACACTTCATATTGTTTTAATTCTGTGACTTCATTGTATATGGCTTACCCTGGATTAGTTATTCTCTCATTAGCTTTTTGTACTGGTGATTGCTTGCAACCAATTTTTCTGTTGCTCTTGTTTAAATGCTAAAGAAAAAATGCAAGTTTCACATATAGTTATATGCATGGAAGGAGAATAAAACTTGCAACATAGCAAATAAATAGGGCAGCTGTGACTCATAGGACACTAGAAAAATATTTGTCAGTCCTGACTAGCTTTCAGTTTTATAATAGCAGAATTAACAGTGGAACAAATAATGGATAAAAGTCATCAGATGTGAAGAACTTAGAAATGCCGAAAAAGTAATAGCCTAGGTTTGTGTTTGAAAAAAACCAAAATCAGTAGATTGCAAATGCTTCTGAATAGGGAGTTTAGGTACTATTTTTAACTGGAAAAGTTACTTAAAGCCATCTGATTTTACCCTGTGCAGTATGTAAGTGCAGGGAAGCAGAGGTAGGTGAATGTCTGAAGTTGTGGGTTTTTCATGTGGAAGAGCAGGCTCATTCCCTGCGGGATTTGTGCTGGTTGTCTGGGTGTGGAAGCAGCACCATGGTCCCAGTGGAGTCCAGCTGCAGAACCGTGATCTGTGTGTTGCTCTTTCAGGTTTGAGTATGAGCACAGTTGAAGAAGAGTCTGACACAGTGACAGTAGAAACCGTGAACTCTGTGACTTTGACTCAGGACACTGAAGGGAACCTAATTCTTCATTGCCCTCAAAATGGTATAGAATTGTATTGCATAGTATTTTTTTCTTCTTTGTTTTGACTGATCTGACCACCATACACCCCTGCCCACAAATTCTGTGAGCTGCTCAGGTTCAGCTTACTGTGCAAGAATTGTTCTGCTTTGGTTTAAAGAATGATAAAGTGTTGAATTATGTATGAATCCCAAAATTGCCTGTGTGTGCCCAACAAAGATACAGCTGCTGTGATCTATTTCAGTTGAAATGGATTCTTAGAACCAAGCACGTACCCAAATTTCTGTAGGCTGGCTTGTGTTTGACAGACTGTGGATGGAATTTTCAAAGAAAGTGCATGTTGAGGAAAGCATGTGAATTGTTGTTGTCCATAACTTAGACCAAGTTCCTGGGCAGCAGCAGAGCCCTGAACCAGCCTGTCACATTTGGTTTGGCCCACTTTGTTAGGAGAATTCTGTCCAAGGCTCCAGTTAGCTTATGGGAAGTAACCTGGGTATGTTTTTGTTGTTAGAAGCTGATGAAGTAGACTCTGAAGACAGCTCTGAACCTCCACACAAGAGGCTTTGTTTATCAGAGGATGATCAAAGCCTTGATGATTCTACTCCATGCATTTCTGTTGTTGCAGTTCCAAGTAAGTTCTTTTAAGTTTATGTACTCCTGTGGCAAAAATATCTGTTGGTTAAAATTAAAGTCTTTGAATCACATTAGAATACTTGCATGGGTTTTTCTCTTCTAAATTTTTGTAATGTACTTGGGTATCATCTTTTCTCTCAGCCTTGGATAGTTTTGCAGCAATTGCTATTTATACAGTACTGGCAAAATAAGCCTGCTGTAAAGTAGATAAGAGACCTACAGGCAGAGGTGCATTGAATAAATTGAAGGATGAGTGAATGAGCAGCAAACTAGATGCTCTCCACCTGCTAAGAGATTAGGTTTTTTTAATGATCAGACAGTATAGTTAGTATTACAGTGTTTTGTAATACTGAGGTGTATGTAAAAGAGATGGATGTAAAAAAGATAGGATGAATACTGAATTAGTCTTAAGGAAGTTGATTGAATATTAGATAGTTTAATATAATCTCCAAGAGGGAGACAAAACCAGATCTAGTTATAATACCAATTTGCAATATCTAGAGTGGCTGTTTATTTGGTGGAACTAGCTAGAAACTCCTCAGAGGTAAAGGCATTATCATGTTGAAGGAAGATTGGGGAAAAAGCATGCAGCCAAAGATTTGAATGTTGTCCTTTAATAACTGGAAAATACCGGAGGGCTGGAAAGGAAGTATTAATACAGTTTCAAATGTTTGCATCAAACACATTTTGTTTATGTTTTACATTAGGTCTTAGTTGTAGTCAAGTGTAAAACTGAAGGTTTCAAAACTCTTATTTAAATTTTGTGAAGAGAAGCAGTTGATAATCATTTTAGTGAATTTACTGTGTCAATAAATAAATACCAAATAAGGCTCTTCAAAATTTTCAGTTCAAAGGTAGCAATTTATAAAACTTGTAGCATGTGTAAAAATGCTTCAGGAGTAAAGTATGCAACTAACTTACCCATTACAAAGTTTCAGAAAATGATCAGAGCTTTGAGGTGACCATGACTGCTACCACTGAGGTAGCTGAAGATGAGATTAATGAAGGAACTGTTACCCAGATTCAGGTAAAGTAAAATTTACCTATTTGATGTATGCTTTTATTTAAATTGAAATGAAAAGGGAAACAAGTATCAGAAATGCTTACTAAATGAATAAGACTCTTTGAAATGAGTGTATGTGAGCATGGATTTGTTTGTAAAAATGTTGTTCTGTAAAAGGGTGATGGAATAATTTTAAGTATGACAGAGGTTATTTGTGGTCTAAGTTACTGCCCAAAGAGCAATACAGCAAAGAGTAATCGAGGTACTCCACTGGTAATTACGTGCTCTGTTGTGATCTGCATAGAAGACAAGTTTTTCTGTTATTTCTGTCATTCTTTGATTATAAATTAAGCTTTAAAACAGGCTTAACTAGTCTTTGTCTTGTCACCAGTCCTAACAGTTACATGCAGTTTTCACTGTGGGTATACCATGTTTAAAAGTTCTAGATTGGAGATGCTGGACATAGTCCTGTTTCCTCCACAGCCAGTGAGACTCTTCTTACTTACTGTACATTAAACAAGATGAAGAATGTTACCTAATTAATTCTCACAACATCTGTATATTAAGATGCTAAATCTTACTCGTTTTTTTTAAGAAAGGTGATACTTCCAATGCCATATCTAAAACATGGCACTTTTGAACAGTCAGCAAGGTGATGAGGTGTGCTGATTTAATTTGCCTTCACACTATGTCTCCATGTTAATTGCAAAGTGATAGAAACAACTGAATATCTGACTGTATCATTTCATATTGGTCTTTTCAAGATTCTTCAGAATGAACAGCTGGATGAAATCTCCCCAATGGGCAATGAAGAAGTATCAGCTGTTAGTCAAGCCTGGTTCACAACCAAAGAGGATAAGGATTCTCTAACCAATAAAGGTAGGATATTTCAGATGCAGTTCTCCCATGCTGTAAAAAGGTAAACTATTCCAAACGTCTCAGAACATTTTGCAAGTTTCATAAAGCAATCTCTGGTCTGGCTTTTTGTGAGATGAGCCATGCAGTGGTGACAGAAGTGGCCACAGTAGGGAAGGGCTGTGGGTGCTGTGTGTTGGCCCAGAAGGGGCAGAGAGTTGTGTTTGCCTGGTCAGGGGTGGGAAGCTGCAGCAGAGGGGAGGACAACCAGGAGAAAAAAACAGTCCACGATCAGGTTAATGGAGTTCCTTCAGAAGAAGAGAGCTCCTGCAGACCAGTATTGAACGAAATAATCTCTGCTGCTCCTGAAACTTCCACCCCACTGGGCATTCCTCCCTTTCCAAATATATCTGTGCAGTCATGTAGTAGTTGCTGAACTTAAGAGCTTTTGTTTCTTCTTTCCTCCCCCCTGGGGAAGTGCCTTTCTAAACCTAGAGAAACAATTTAGTGTCAAATGAAGATGTGTTGTCTCTCCAGTTTCCTCAGCCTCTCCACTGTTTTTCTTACTTTGACTTTTACTTTTTCTAAAGGAAAAATAATTCTTTTTTCAGTCAGTTCAAAGAAATTCCCTGTTTTGTTAGAAACCTTTAGGAAGAGACACAGCATTATCAGCCAGTCAAAGGAGGGCACTAAATCTGATGATTTCAGTTAAGGGATTAATAACTTGAGGAAGATGTTTCCAGTAAAATATGCCAAGAAAAATATTTGAGAATCTCTACTGGCTGAACTTTTCTTGTGAGCTCTGTGGTTTGTCAGGAGATCAGCAGTGGAGAAATGCCAGTATGTGTCTTCTTTTACAGTAGCTCAGAATTTGGCATGTGTGGCCTGAGCTCTTCATTTTATAGCAGTCTCCACCTGATAATGCTTTTTCCCAGACCTGTGGGCAGGTTATGATAATCTTGACTATGAGTATGCAAACATGTGAAGTGCAGAATATATGTCCTTTCCTAAAAAAAATTTGGTATTAAAGGTTCTTCCATGTAAAGAGTAGCAGTGTCCCATTAGGTCAGTTCAGAGGCTTGGACAGAGGTGTGAATCACAGTTACAGTAATATATTATTTTTCTGTCTCTGTACCTGTGGAAGAATAGATTGAAGCTCTGGGGCACAGGGAAAGAGTACTCTCTGACCAGTTCCAATGGAATTAGTAATAATGCCTATACTTTTCATTATAATTGGATTTGAGTAAACAGTCTCTTTGGTGTGTTCTGTCTCCCAGCTCTGGTAATTAGCAGGCTGAGAAGGAAGTACCCTGATTTTTCTGAGCAGAGGTGGGCAAGTGGCCAGCACACACCAGTGTGTAAACTGGGTCACACCAGCATAAGCTTAATTAAAAGTATGGTATGACCATAAGGGGAGAAAAGGATAATTTAGAGGAGAAATGTTTTAATGTTTTATTGATAGACTTCAGGCTTGAAATTTTGTCTCTGAATAAAGTTGGTTGGGTTTGTTTTTAAAGCTTAGCTGGCACTGTAGTTTCTAAGGGCATAGACAGAGAGGAGACATAAACATTATTGTTTGTTTCTATTGGTTTGCCACTTTTATTTGGGAATTAAAAGACTCTCCACAAGTTTTTATCTTGACTGTGACCTCTGAGAATCACTCCCAATGCAAAAAACCAGGAGAGAGATCAGGACCAGCTTGTCAAAAAAGACCGAGTGGAGCATTTACCTCTATGAAAAGCACTCACAGCAGGTGGCACTGCTCACATGTTCAGGAGTGTTAAGGCATGCAAGAGAACCCCATGTTGTTGCCAATTCCTCAGGTAATATTCTGAGTCACATTTTATGTTTCAGCTTCCAGAATCATTTTGAGTGCATGGAAATTTCAGCTGTCAGTTTAAAGACAGAAATTTTCTAGTTGCAGCTGAACAGAAAGTCTGAAAATGTGACTTGACAGCGCATAGAGGAGTTCATGTTCTGTTTTTAAAAATGGGATGTTTTTGAAGAGGGGTCTGACTCATATTATTTAAATATTAGTTGATGGTTACTGTCAGTTATGAAATAACATCTGTTTAAAATTAATTCTAGTTATATTTTTAGTATCTAAAATTACTCTTTTCTTTGTTAATTGTAGTACAGCTCATGTTTTCAGATACTTCTGTTCTTGCTGTTTTTCTGGCCTTCACTTCAGTAATTAGTTTGTCATTTCTATTTTCAGGCCATAAGTGGAAGCAAGGGATGTGGTCAAAGGAAGAAATTGACATTTTGATGAGTAACATTGAGCGTTATTTAAAGGTATGTTTAGAGTGTGTTCCCTGCTTGTTGGTGTGGTGATGCAGTTCCTGCTAGAAACCAACTTTCTTTAGTACTTCCCAGAATATACAATAGGTGTTTCAGATTGGTTTGTTGTAGAAATTATCCTTACCCATTTGACACACACTAAAAAAAATTACTCATAGACAGGATTTAAGTACTACTGAGTGTAACATTGCTTTTAATTTTGTACTGAATATAGCCCATTTTGAGCATTCTGACATGACATTCTACATGGTTAAATCTCCTTCTCTGATTATACATTGAGGACTCATAAAACCTCTGTTGAAGACGGTGGAGAAAAATTGCACTAGCAGTAGAGATAATTCTCCCTAGTGAGCACTGAATACAACTTCCAGCCTTCCTTGGTGCCAGGTGTGTGGTTGTGTACTTCTCCAGCAGGATGCCTCTGTCTGCTTTCTTCCCCTTAAATTATGGGGTCAGACTTCAGTGCAAATGGGCAAGTGGTGAACATGCTAATGGTGAATATTGCCCATAAGTCATGTTTGTGGTAGGTTTGCAGCTGAGAATATTTGAGCTGAGCCCTAACAACTGAGAATATAAATCCTGGATATTACAGTTTCACCATCCTTCACTTGTGGTTTTAAAAAAAGCCCTGAATTTAGTGTTCATTGGAATAAAAATCTGCAGTATTAGTTATAGAGAGTGTGTCTGCCCACACACATATTAGAGTTTCTGCCACAAAAACATTAATGGGTAATACTATGTTTTAAATCCAGTGAAGCTTTTTTAAGCTGGCTAAATAACTTTTCTGAGTTACTGGTAAATCATTTGATTCATTCTTTTCCCATTTATCTGCTTTCTTCTACTGCTTTGAATAATTGAAATATAGTGATTCTTAGTTTAAGCTGAAGTTCAGCTTAAGCTTTACTGTTATATTTTATTGCAGTGTTTTTGTATTGAATTTGAGTTTCCATCAGAACAAGAAGAATGGTTTAATTGAAAGAAATTGCTTTTGCATAAGAAATATCTAAAATTATGCAATAAATTGGTATAGCACTGTTTGACAACCTTCTCTTGTATGGCCCCAGGCTAATTCCAGCACAGTACATTTTCCATTATGTTCTATATGATGGTTCAATTTTTGATCTTAAAATATACATGGGACAGATTTTTTTTTTCTTAAATGTGGATAGGAGTTAGAGCTTCTGTGTCTCCCTGGACTCCAATGTAAAAAAAACCAAAACAACATACTCTTCAAGGATTTGTATTTGAGGGAGCTAATCCATAAATACTCAGTTTTACTTCAGACTGTAGTATTTGTGATACACAGAAAGTTGCATAATGGCTTCAGTTCTTGTGTTCTACTTCTTGATTCCTAGGAGACTTTATCTAAGGTGTTTTGTTTGTGGTTTTTGTTTTTGTTTTTGTTCTTTTTAAATGCTTTATTCTAGGCCCGTGGAATAAAAGATGCCACTGAAATTATATTTGAAATGTCAAAAGATGAAAGAAAAGATTTCTACAGGACAATAGCTTGGGGTCTGAATCGGCCTCTCTTTGCTGTCTATAGAAGAGTTCTTCGCATGTATGATGACAGAAACCATGTTGGAAAGTATGAAACCCTCTAATGCTGCATGGTTTTATTGGTATGAGTAGGGTCATGTATTTCTGTTGGACATGTTCTATGTGAGAGAAAATTTTAGCCAAACAGACCCAGATCTTTGTAATATGGCAGCTCTGCTCAATTCTGATAGATCAGCCTTGACAATAGGTGTGTTCAGTTGATGGTATTCAGTGACAACTTTAAAAAACAGACAAACAAACAACCCTAAACAAAGGTGAATAACAGATTCTGATATGATGAGAAGACTTGGACACAAGCTTGGATCTGCTGAGATGTAACTTTTTCTAGAGCTGTGACCTGGAAGTAACTGATCTTCACCCCTTATGCCCTTGCTTGCCCTTCTTTAAAGCAATGGTCTGGTGCCATCCAGAAAGGATATTATATTTTAATTTTTGAAGGTAGTTGAAAATTAAAAATACCTTCTCAATGCTGATTTGCTTTTTTGGTGGAAAATCAGCTTTATGGTGGTGGTGAACTGGGACAGTAAGGAAGAAGTAGCTGTTTATTTGAAAGACTAATGGAGAAAATTCTAATTCTATTCATAGGAGTAAGATCATGGAGAATGAGGAATTTTTCTGACAAATGAGAGGAATGTTATACTAGTTAACCTTAGAAATACACTAATGTGGAAAATGGCATTTATTTCTCACATTCTTCCAAAATACTCAGTCAGATTGCTTCTTACAGCTGAAATTCCTTAATCTCTTGTTGTAACTAAATGTGTGCTGTGTGGTTAGTAAAATAAAAATATTTATGCTGTATGCTTTCTGTTTAAAATAATGTCTTTTTATTTACCTGTTGCTTAGGTATACTCCTGAGGAAATTGAAAAGCTTAAAGAGTAAGTCATCTTATGAACAAGGTCACTCTTTCTTGTTTATATTTAGTAGCTTGATTAATTTTTAAAGATTTCCTTATATGAAATTGCTGAAGAGTTACAAGTAAATTTGACTGCTCCAAGACTATCCAAAAATAGTGGTTACTATGTAAAGAAAATTGAAACTACATTTGGATTCTTTTAAAATTGTTTTCTAATGTGTGTTCAGGACCTAACAATATGCAATGAAGTTCTAAAGCCAGGGTTCTGTTGTAACTAGGAATGTTTCAGATTTTTACAAGCGCAGCCAATATTTGTGGTTACGAGAAACAGAAATGCCATTTCTTTAGGAAATCTGAACAAAGGTTATTCCTAATGGAAGTGGCAGGGCAAGAGTAGGCTCTCCATCTCCCCTAGGAAGTATTACAGATACATAAATTATCAGTACAGCTCAAAAAACCTAATTTTGAGTAGGAACGTGATCGATCAACGAGATGGGTCTGCAGACTTTATCCCCACCTGCACATTTCCAGGGTTGAGCAGTGGGAAGAAACTGTTGGACTGAAGGAAGGAAAGGGGTATATTGCATTGCATTGATGGATCTGTTTGAATTCATTGAGCTGCTTTGTGTCATTCACAAGGTGCCTGTGGTTCCAGATGTGTCAG
>VZRO01004502.1:9363-121741 GCA_013397915.1 Daphoenositta chrysoptera
GGCCGGCTCACGGCGCTTCCGCTCCGCTGAGCGGGCAGGAAACGTCATTAGAAAAAACAGTGATAGTGAGCCCTCCGCTTTCATCGGCAATTGTTCTGGGAGCTAGTGAAGTTCATAGCTAAAAATATGTTTCATTTTGCATTTGGCTGCTGAATAACACTGACTTGTTTTCAGTCCCTGCTTTTTCCTGTGGCAATGAATGCTTCATCACTGACATTCTATTTTTTTAAAGAGGTAGAAGAAATTAATTGCCACCAAAATTCTCTTTGGTCAGCTAAGTAACTTGGGATCTTTGAATCTCTGTCTCAAATCTTGAATCATTTAAACGTGCTTCTATTGCAAAGATGAACAATACCCATAGAAGGCGACTCAGGCTAATTAACATTGCATACCAAATGGAGAGACTCTGTAAGTAAATAGGCTTCAAGAAGCTTGAAATAAACCCTGTATTTCTCTAACTGATAACAGGCAGAGGTACCAAAAATTAGGAAAAAAATATTTTCCTCTTTGAATTCAGAGTTGGGAGAATTAGGTACATCTGTGGAATCAAGAAACAAAAATAACACTCCCACTCAGGATATTCCATGATTCTATGCTTTGTTATTCATTACTATTTGCAGATGTAGCTAAGTTTCCTGATAACCAATGACAAAATTATTTCTTTGGACTTCTAATTTTTTATTTAACATCACAACAGTGTAGTACAGTGTTTTAAAATTGTGCCACCTTCACACGGAAGTGTAAACCTTACATTTGTTTTGCTCTGGCCCAATACAAACAAGTTTTAATTGTAACATCTGTGAGTTTTGTGTAATTCTTTCCTTTTGAAAAGCACAGAGCTGTTAAATTCCTTCCTAAAATTACAACTTCATACTTTTAAAAAACAGTCCCCCAACAGCTATGGTGCAGAGGTCTAAATCCTCACAGAAGTAGAATGTTAATTAGTTTCAATAATCAAAAACAGTGTGACAGCAAATAGGCTAATATATGGAGTTAACTCAGTCCTGTAAGTCCTTTCTGGAAATTAGTTCACCTGGGAAAGGACAATGAAATTCCTCATAGATCACTAGAATAAAGATTTCCATGTACAGCTTCAACTGCAGGTTTGCAGCAGTGAACAAATTCCAACTCTTGGCATCACATATCCAACAGAGCTGTTTATCCTCAGGGAATGGCAATGTTTTCAACACTATGAAATCTTCCTCTGGCTTTCCAGAGTGATCCCTTCCTCTAGACCATGCCGGACATCCAGAAGGGCTCGCTGAGATTGTCTGAGAAGGTGTCACAGCACATGTAGGCATAATCTCGGGATCTGGAGAACAGGAGGCAGTACACTCCCAAGGAGCAGGGACGTGGGTGGCCCTCCCTTTTCAAATCGCTACACACACTGTGAGAGGAAGGATCTGCTGTCACAGAATAGGCCAAGAAAGACAGGTGGGCTATATGAACCCAGCCACTCGAGAGGGCACAGAAATTTGGATGGTGGTGAGCATTGAGAGGCTCGGAACACTGCTTCCACTGTGTCCTTTATCTGATCCAAAGCCTCACCAGCAGGAGGGTTTCTAGCTACATATTGAAGATACCAGTGGAGTTTGAGTTTAGCCAGCTGGAACAACTCCACTTTGGTGTAGGGTTCATAGGAACACCCCAGTCTGTGGGTCTTGTTCAAGGTCAGCACTCCACTCTGGGGGCTGTGGGGCTCATTGCACTCTACAGCATCCATGCTCCCGTGGTTACAAGCACTGAGATGGAGTTCACTTCAAGAGAGCCTTTTTTAAAGAGAGAGATTAGTTTGCACAGCTTGTTTTGCTTGCTTTTCCTTTCTCTTTCAGTCTAGCTCTGTCCAGCGCACTAAGATATTTTAATTTCAGACATGTAAATATTGTTTGAACATACAAATGATCATGCTTTTAATCTGATTTACTAAGACAAAGCCCATGTAATCACATTGCCCTAACTCCTGCTCTTTCATGTCCATCTCTTAAATTATTTGTAAATCTGTTTGCAAATCTCAGCCAAGTTTGATAGAGCAAATGACCTTTTAAAGATACTAAATTCTTACAAGCAATGTGAAAACTGCAAGCTGGATAGATTAAAAGTGGAAACTCAACATTTAGCTACTTTTGTGGCTTACTGGCAAGCTGATCAATACCACCATGGCACAGAACCAGACACAGTACACCACCCAGCAGAAAGGTGGGCAATATGGGAAGGACAAAATGATGGCATGGCTGGGAGGGCCATGGGATGCTGTGGAGTGACTGCTGGGGAATGGTTTCACCAGAGGTAACTCCCAGGAGAAGCTGCTTTATTTTGTAGGGAAATATCAAAAGCATAACTGATATCAGAGGAAGGGCCATTAGATCAAAATCGGGAGGATCATGACTTGAATCTACCTTATTTGTGACATCTGTGAAATCACTGAACTCTTCTATCCTTCAGTTCCTCCATCAAAGCTCCTCATGTCATGCAGGTTGTTATTTATGCAAGTAGTTCAGTGTTCCTGATACTAATCAGGGTGCATGGGGACACTACAGCACACACAGAACAACCTACAAGGTGGTGTAGCTTTTCCCTTTCCACTCAACTCAGAAAGAAAGAGCAATTGCAGGAGGACTGGGCTTAGCATCAGTGCAAGATGAGAGATGGGTCCCAGTAATCCCTGTTGAGTCCAGCCCAGCGCCTCTTTTCCCGAAGGCTCATTTAGATCAACAGTTCATTTTTTGCAGCTTACGAAAGACACACTTGCTCCACACTCTTCTGGATGGCCGAAAGCCGCAGGACAGTCGTGACCGTGAGGAACGCTGGTTTTGACCTGCAGCCTTCTTGGGGCCCCGGGGTCAGCAGTTCTTGGACATTTTGCATCTAATATTAAAACAAAGGCTGGTGTTCAGAAGTCTCTGGAGGAAAGACGGTCTGTCTCCAGCTCCCGAGTGGCTCTGGAAAAGAAGGAGGAGGAGGAGGAGGATGGCTGCCTGCAGGGCGCACTGCTGCCCCGCTGCACCGCGCCCGCCCCGCGGGGCATCCCCTCCGGCAGGAGCTGCTTCTCCAGCTGGGCTGACACGGGTTTTTTTAAGCACAGCAATAAATAAGCCAAAATACACTGACTGCGGGCACGGCCCTGTTGTGTTTGTGTAAAATTAAATGTTACCCTCTTTAAGCGCCTGCGTTACAGCGCAGCCCTGCAGTCACAGGGGGACGAAGTGAAGCCACTGTTACAGTTCTCAGGGAAAAGAGCAACACGAATTATTTCTAAATTAGTTTATATATGTGTCCAGTGGACTGTGTGACAGGTCTCAGTTGTTGATCTTGCAGTTTGTCCTGTCTAAACGTGAAGTTCATCGAGGGCTGAGGCAGAGGTCATACTGCCACTTGAAAAGGCATCCTCTGGAGTTTTGAGCCTGTGGAGCTGTTTCACATGAGGCAGAGAATGACTCATGCTAATGAAAAGGGTAAAGAAGATTTTTTTAAAGAAATATATCGCAGTTAAATTAGTTTAGACAGCATGACATCAGAGAGTAATTAAATAGGTTTGTTGGAATTCCGTTTCCAATTCCAGAGTTCAGGTTTGTAAAAGATTTCTGAGCACCTGCAGGTCTCTGTGTGTGAAATATTTTCACTGGAAAGGATTCAAAACTCAAAACTTTAAAAAAACCTTTTAACACAGAGGCAGCATTACGCCATTCTTCCTTCTTGGAAAAAAAAAAAAAAAAACCCTTGGATTTAAACAAGACTCCTTCAAGTTTTCAGTCAGTTTTACAGAAGAAAACGAGGTGGTAAACTTTCTCTTTTCAAGAACAAGTTCTTTATAGCTGCTAACTGAAGTCAGGGGAGATCGTATCTGAGTACATGAGCATTTCCACTATGGGACTGGATACAAGTATTGAACAACGGTATTTGAAATGTTTTAATCTCAAACGAAAACCATTTTTGCTAACTTTGGTTTTTAATTTCTTTCATGTTTTCTTCTGCCAAACTGGAGGAACCTTTTCTGATTTTTTCTTTAGTGGCATTCAGAGGAAGACCAGAGGATGAAAATCCTGCATTTTCTTACTTTACTGCTTTGGCATTTGACTTGGCTGTCTCTGGATCTAGTTCCTGGAGCGCTGAGTAATTCTGAAGCAGGCCAGGGTAATCCAGGATCTAAACTAGGTTTTTTGAAAGCAGAAGGAAAGGAGAGGAATCCCTCCGCACGGGCAGGTACACTGAGGACTGCAAGCCATGGATACAGTGCTGGGACCTCAAAGGCCAGGACTAAAAGCAGTGCTGTTCAGGCTGGAGCTCTGCTGGCCAAGAACGATGAGTCAAAGAAGGTTCCCTCAAGAACAGCAGCCACGGAGGGCAAGGTAGGACATCTCCCCAGCAGACCTTCTGGAGTAAGGACAGTGACTCCAAAGGTTCAAAATCTTAGCAGCAAGGTGGCTTTGAAAAAAACTGGCACAAGCAGTACTGACACTGATTCTTTCAAAACCAAAAAGACTAAAGAGCCTGTAACCCAGAGGGAAGCTAAGGAAACTTTCCGACATCCCCCGATAACGCCACATGAATACATGCTCTCTTTGTACAGGACTCTCTCAGATGCAGAAAGAAAGGGTGTTAATGGAAGTGTAAAACTGGAGGCTGGACTTGCCAATACAATAACCAGCTTTATAGACAAAGGACAAGGTAAGAAAGGAGCTTGTGTGTGAGTGAGTGTGGACAGAGAGAGATGTCTGAGTGTGTTTATAAATGCAGAGAGTATTGGAAAGTAATCATACTTTGTTAGACTCAAATAGCTCTTTTTAATGTAAATTAAATCACACAACTTTGCTGCAGATTTTGTCCTCCTGCCTTATCTTGGAAAACTCATTTACAGGCAGAACTAGATGGTTGTGTGGCAGCCAAAGAAAACATTTAGAAAGTATTTTAGATGCATATGGTTGAAAATCAATCAGTCTTTGCATGCTTAGGTGTTTAAAAACCTTTTACATTTTTATCTTATTTTCTTTCTAGCTAGCTGGAAACTAGCTCATGGAAATGGCTAACGTTAGACTGTAGTGTGCCTAAAAACATATAATATGCTAAGAACAGAGCTATTCTGTGAAAAAAAAAAACAAACCACAAGTTTCAGTATGAAAGGGCCAGTCTGGTTTGTTCAAGGTAGAACTGTGAGGAACTACACTGCAGACCCAGGAGTCATTATCCCGTGGGGTGGGTGTATCTGTACTAGCTCAAAACTTGCGGGTACTACCAATGAGCCCACAGCACAGCATAGACTACCAAGGGTAATAACTTCTGGGACTCCAGAACTTGCAGCTCTAGTTCCAAACACTTTTGGAAATTTGGGCTAGTGTTTGCTTTCACAGGAGAAATAACCAGGCTCCCAACGAATGATGTTCACCTCACCACTCTGCTTGGGGAGCCCCATGTTGCTTCCAGTGACATTTGGTCTTAAGGAAGCAACACAGGCTACAGCTGGTGAAGGAATTGTGATGAAAGACTCACCAGGACTGGATTTGTTTGCCATCTCTTCATTAATAGCTTGTCTGCTGGGAAGGGGGGATACACTGCTCACAAGTGCTGCCTTCGGGTTCTCAGCTTGCCACTGGAAGGCACTGTTAATGGCACGTCACTGGAAGGCTGGCTCAGCCGTATTCCTCACCAGCTGAAGCAAGCAAATGTAAAGTCAGGATAAAGGGAGGAATGTTTTTCTGCCCACTTTGAAAAACTGTGAATCATGTGCGGTTTAGTTAATTAGGCAATTATCCTTGTGTCTGGCAGTTCTTGGGGATGCTGGTTTTAAAGGACTAATTCACTATTGTGTCATCTAAGGGTAAATTTGCTCGTGTTTGGACCCAGCATGAGGCCTGGCTGCCACTGAAACTCTTTCAGTAATCTAAGTCAGCTATAAGTGGTGAAGAGGTCCTGAGAGTGCTCAGCTCTGAAAAAGCATTGTTTTTTAATTGGCTAATCACAACTTTGAAGGTAGAAAATGCCCACTGGTAAAAGAAATAAGATTTTTACAAGCCAGACTCAGAAACTCCTTTCCCTGGTGCGTCCCCGAGTTCTTCTGAGTCCCTGCATGGAGCTGATCCCTTAGATAAAAATTGCTCTTTCTGTTCAGTGGGCTAACTTCTAGGCTTATGAGCAATTTGAAGAAAACCATTAAGAACTGAATAACAGATATTGGTCTGTGCTTGATATACATTTAAAAATGTGTGTGCTTTTTTTAGATGAGCGAGCACCAACTATAAGAAAACAAAAATATATTTTTGACATCAGTGCATTAGAAAAAGATGGTTTGCTGGGAGCAGAGCTTCGAATATTGAGAAAGAAACCTTCTGATACATGGAAGTCTCATTCTTCTGGAAAAACTTCCCAAGTGAAATTATTTAGTTGCTCTACGAACAGACAAGCCTCAACACTCCTGGACTCTCGGACTGTCAGTATCACCGATACACCCAAGTGGGAAGTGTTTGACATCTGGAAACTTTTCAGAAACTTTAAAAACTTAGTTAACTTGTGTTTTGAGCTGGAAACCTTTGACAGGGGGAGAGCTGTTGATCTCAAGAGTGTGGGATTTAATAGAACAGGAAGACAGGTCAATGAAAAGGCTCTGTTCTTGGTGTTTGGGAGGACGAAAAAAAGAGACTTATTCTTCAATGAAATCAAAGCTAGATCTGGCCAAGATGACAAAACTGTTTATGAGTACTTATTCAACCAGAGGCGGAAGAGAAGAGCCCCTCTAGCAACACGGCAAGGGAAGAGGCCCACCAAGAATCTGAAGGCGAGGTGTAGCAGAAAAGCCCTCCACGTGAATTTTAAGGATATGGGCTGGGATGATTGGATAATAGCCCCTCTGGAGTATGAAGCGTATCACTGCGAAGGACTCTGTGAATTCCCCCTCCGATCCCACCTGGAGCCCACCAACCACGCAGTTATCCAGACATTAATGAACTCGATGGACCCGGAATCGACCCCCCCGACTTGCTGTGTCCCAACCCGTCTGAGCCCCATCAGCATCCTTTTCATTGACTCTGCAAACAACGTGGTGTACAAGCAGTACGAGGACATGGTGGTGGAGGCGTGTGGTTGTAGGTAGCAGAACAGTTGCTCACATGAATATGTTATGAATACAATACATTGGACATAACTTCTCAATCAAGGTTAACTAGATTTCTTACCTCTAGGGTAAGTATGTTTACAAGGATGTAGCAATAAATCCAGTGTTTCCATATGTCTCTCCACGGACATATTTCAGTAGCATTTGGATGCTGTCACTCAGCTGGATTTAAGGCCTTGTGCTGCTGGCAACACAGGACTGACTCTAAGTGAAGTCCATGACAGAGAAGATGATACCTCTACATCTTGAGATGTCCTGCCTTTAGCCTTGAGGCAGTGGATAGAGATGGTGTCAGTGAGCTGTGGATATGACCTGTTTGTTCCTTTGAACACTGGTCTTGAGACTGAATTTCTGTCTGATTCCCGTGTGCTTTGTCCATTTATAAATATGAGAAGAAAAGAGTCCCAATGTTGAGAAGCGTTGTGTTCTGGTGTGTCTCCATCTTGGTGTAAATAGTTGCACTGTAATATTATGTCTTTCTGAGTAGCTCTTGAAACTATGCTTATATAAAAATGGGTCATTAAATATAATATGTTGGTTTAGTGTTAAGTTTTACATGAAGATAGGTGATGCAGGAGGTATTTGCTTCCATGTATGTTTTCCTCCAAGCTACATATCTTTCTTAGGTATCCACCTTTCCATTATTATGTAGCAAAATATATTATTCTGTATAAGGTCCAAGTTGTTCTCAAATGCTCATAGTAAAAGTGTTCAATTATGGCATACAATGTAATAAATTATTGACACAGTGCTGCATTGTGCCTAGCTGTCCAATATTTCCTAATAATGCAATTAGGAAATTGTTTTATGTTTTTGTACAATAAATACAAGTGAAAGGGACTTTTCCATGCAGCTGAATACCAGGGGTATGCAAAACATGTCTGTGTATTTTGCTGCCACAGAGAGAAACTATGGAAACATTGAAAGAAAGATCTGAAAGGAAGGCCTAGTTTGATCTGGTGGGGAATGATACTATCACTTGATGTATTTGGGGCAAAAATGAGTTATGCAGATGGTTGAAGAAGAGCTTTGGTATCCTTTTATTCCACCCTCCAAGGGCTGTGTGCTTGAATATCCCCTTTATCTATTCCAGATATGGATTATAAATGACATTGCTCCTGTATGTTTCCACCCACAAAAGCAGGTACCAAATGTACAACTACAGATGGATCAGAAGGGTCCTATGAACCATTAGACATTACTGAAGGAGTTTATCAATAGTACAAAATATAAATGCTAAGGTTTGATATTGCTTAGACCATCAAGTCGTAAGATTTCCTGGCTCTGCACAACATCACTGGTGTGTGTAGTGGCAGGGAGCTGACTACAGTCCCCAAGGTCCTTCTGCTCACTACCCCAGTCTGGACATGCTCAAGCTCACACCAGCAGCAAACCATCCTAAATTCCCGGTCAATGGCCATAAACAGTGACATAAAGCTCTGCCCTTCCTCCTGCACTCTCTGGGCAGCTGAGCCTTTAACCAGCTTAACATACCTGGATAAGCAGCCTTGCTGCCAGGCACCTGGGGAAGCCCTGTGCAGGTGACCTGCCCTGTGCCCTCACCTACAGCTCGGGGATGCAGAACAGCCCGACAGGGAGATTTGGTCTGTGAGATTTGCTCAGTGCTGTCATTCCTGCCTGCAGGGGTTGACATTGCCTGGTTTTCCTGCCTGCAGGGACTGCCTGCCTGCTGCAAACTTGGGGACCAGAAAGCTGTTCTTGCCTGGACTGCAAATGCCCAGCGTGCGGGGCAGTAGGCATGTAGAACGATGAGCACTTGGAGCTACTTTGTAACCAGTGCATGAGAAATTTGGGCATTTTATGAGTCATTTTTGTGGGTCAGGGCTGCCCGCAGGGATTCTCCATCTCCCTTCCGGACTCTCAGTGTGCACTTCCCAGGTCCTGCTCTTCCTCATCCTGATGGAGCCTTAGACCAGGCCCAGCAGTTACTGACCCCAGCACTAACTGCTTATCACCAGCCAGTCTTTCAAAACTTCAAGTCTAAGCTTTACTGAAAGCTGATTTTTACTGTTGCTACAGTAGAGAGAAAACATTCCTCTGCCAAGTCCACAGCCAGGAGGGCAGCTCAGGCTTTTTTTTCCCATATCTGTTCAAGCAGTTCTTTTTCTGCTCCCAGCTGTTTTCAGGTGTGTTTGCAGCTTCCTCTAGCACTGGCTCCAGCTGTGTCTTGGAGCGGTTTGCTAGGTGACCATGACAAAGAGTTGTCTCCTTTCTTCCTTAGGCAAGTGCTGCTCCCACTCTCTGGGAATGCTGTTTGCACATTCCCAAGGAAATCTCTGCTCTGACGTATGAGACACAGCTATGCCATGCCAGTTATTAACCACACAGCCACGTTCCTCAATGGCTCAGGGTGATCAGTTTAAAATAGCAAATAATGCCTATTTAAATACACTTGAAGCAAATCTAAGTTAAGACAAGTTAACTCCTGGGATTAGGACTGCCTGCATGGGGCAGTATGCTTCCGTACCACCTGGGTTCATCAAGTGCTGTAACAACTTTGGTGGATGGGAGCACTGGTGTAACATGCAAGGCATGATAGTTGGGAATCTGAGGAGGAAAATTCCTGTTCAGTTCACACTGCAGAGCTGGTGACCAGCCTGAGAGTCCTGGTGAGGCTGGTCATGAGAGAAAGTTTCTAAAACCTACTAGGTATAGACCTCTCTGAGGTTCTTTCTTGCTGTCTTTGTATGACTTTTCCAATGCATGAATAAAGCAAGATAAAGGTTCAGGTAAATGGTATTTAAATTGACTATGTATCAGCATCTAAATGGAAAAATATGCCAAGGTTTTGCAATTATCCCAAAACAAACAGTATGATCTGAGGAAAAAGTAAAAGAAATAGTGACAAACTAAAGTGTTAAAAAACACCCTCTGGTAATCATTCAAAAGCCCACATTCTGCTTGGTGGGAGTTATACCTAGAAAGGAAAAGAAAAAACCAAACCACCAGTAGGTCTGTAATATCAGTTTAAGCAAATTTGAAATTACAGACAGTAAAATGCTGGAATTATAATGGATTGTTACTGCTTCAAAACTGGGTTTGGCCAAAACAGAAGCAGTTTCAGCCCAAGTGTCCAGGTTAAGAGGTAACATGACATTCAGTTTGCTTGGCAGGTCTCTCAAATGTGGTGACATCCAGAAGGGACAGCCCTGGCACTGTTCAGGTTTGGTTCAGCTCAAAGTGAGGAGTTTATAATCGTGGGCATAGGAATAGTGTAGGGTTTTTTCACTTTTAGGTCTTAAATTGAGTATTTGTGGTTTGTACCATTAGTTATAAACCAGTATTGTTATGTCCAGAGTGTCCTTTTGCATTTACATTGTGAAATTGGTTTGATAACTCTGGGAATTGCAGTTCAACACAATTTTATTCTGCACCATCCCTGGAACTTTCCCCATGGTGTAAATGTGTACTAGCCTATAGGTGCTTTATTGGTATGTTGTTGGAGGCATTTGAATCCCCTAGCACAGACTTCTGTCTACTCACAAATTGTTGCCAATCTTGCCAAGATTTTACATGGCAATCTGCAGTTTCAGTTCCCTGCCATGAGAACAGAAATGGGTATTGAAACTTCCCAAGGTACGTGGATGTCACAGATGAGCACAAAAGAAAAACCCAGGCAGGGTTCACTCCATCTTCATTCCACTCCAAACCCAGGGGTTTAGGAGTAAGGCACACCCTTGGAGTTGACTCTCATTACAGAAACTGGAGAGAAACAGAGACCCTTGACATTGGCCAGGGAAGTGGTGGAGTCACCATCCCTGGAAGTGCTCAGCAAACAAGCAGATGACATTTGGTGATGTGGTTTAGTGGAGGTCTTTTCTAACCTGAGTGATTCTGTGATTCTATGACCGCAGGATCTTGGCAATACTTTCTTTAGCCAAGTCATTATATAATGTGCAAAGATAGACACCCTAAATTATTATTACAACTTTCTTCCCATGGGTGAGTTGGTGTGAGCAACTGGATGGCAGAAACCTGAGCTGTAAAGCAATAGAGGTTAAAAGTTCAGCTTTCCACCTTTATGATGGCAGGTTTCACTCTCTCACTGAGAATGCCTCATTTGTATTTACTTTTTAGGGTCATTATCTGTCCCACGAGAGTCTTTGTGAAGGTCCAAATTTCAAATAAACAGTACCCTATAAGACAGGTATGTGTGGATAATTTTTGTTGTGTTTGGCTAAAATATGGGTACTAAGCTCAATAGGTAAACATAAAAGTATGCCATTGAAAACAATGCATTCCCATTAGTGTTTGAATATGTGCCTAAACTCCGTGTACACTTTTACATGGTTATGTCATTTCCTGTGTAAAATGGGCTTGTTTATACAGCAGCCATATGAAAGATGCAGGAACCCACTATGTGGGCTATTTGAAGCTTTCTTTAAGAAACATAAAAACCCCTTGACCCTTGTATAATAAAAGGTGTTAAAAGATACTGCTTTTATAACATCTTAGCCAAGACTAATAAGAATGTACAAAGCAAACAATATTTTTTTTTACTCCATAGTCCTGGTCAATCGTGTTATTTTATGGATTTATTATTGCTGTTGGGCAGTAAAATGATATTTAAAAATAAAATTGCAGGAGATTTCACTGCTTCTCAACAAATTCAATCAACAATAATCTTAACATTTTTTGAAAAACAGTAGATACAGAGCAGTAAATGCACTTTGCTGAGTGCTCAGAATAGCCCATTTATTCTGTCATTCTGAGTTCACTGATGTCCCTGTTTTCCTGGGGTTTTTTTTCAGAACTAGTTTCAACTTTATGCAGTGATTTGGCCAGCTGAAGTAATGCAAATGGATTCAGTTTCCCCTGATGTCATTTTGAAGGGCATAACTGTCAAGAAAAAATGACTTAGTCAACAATAACAGTGATTAATTGGCTGACCCTCTGCCAGGGGACAGAAAATGTTCTTTTCTCTGTTTTTTCTCTCAGAATCTCTTTGATATAATATCTTGAGCCATACTTTGCCATCCAGGAATCCAGGCTGAGCAGCCTCTGCCCATCATACTGCCTGAGAAATGCCATTAAACTAAATAAATTGAATTAAAATGAAGGTATTGCTTCTGCACATCCAGTTTCTGTCTGCCTGTTTTTACACAATGCCATTGATTGTGGCATAAAGTCAGAAATAAACCTTTAACTGATAAAACCAGACACATTTCAGTTTGCTCATGCAAATGCCCTCAAAACATAAATCTTTCCCCAGAAGATTTAGAAGAGGAACACAACTTGGGTCCTTCCCATGCTGAGAGAAGGGGACAGATATCTTCCCCTCAGCTCTCTTTTCTGCAAAGGTGAAACAAGACTCATAAATCTCAGATGGCAAAGAAGTCATTAACTCATAGGATTGGTGATCAGTTTACAGGAACCCAGATAGGGAGGATAAAGGGCTAAAGGCAGCGAGGGGAGAAGCAGAAGTAGGTGCTGTAAGGGAATGTGGCTTGGGAGAGAGGACCTGGCGACAAGTGGTTCTCGGGGGGATGCAGACAGGCAGCCCCCACAGCAGGGGATGAGACTGGGTGAAAGACTGAACGACGTGGTAGAGCATATGCAGGAGCAACTGTAGAGTGGATGTACCCCCAAGTATGCGTGAGCTGGCTGGGTGGCAGTGCTGCTGGGGGAACAGACACATCCCAGGTAACAAACACCAGGACAAGAGGACAAAGACTCAAGGTGCACCAGGGAAAGTTCAGGTTGGCCATCAGGAAGAATTTCTGCACAGAAAGAGTTGTCAAGCATTGGCAGGGGCTGCCCAGGGAGGGGGTAGAGTCACCATTCCTGGAGGGGTTGAAGAAACAACTGGATGTGACACTCAGTGCTGTGGTTTAGTTGACAAGGTGTGGTGATCAATCAAAGGTTGGACTCAATGATCTCAGAGGTTTTTTCCAACCTAAATGATTCTGCGATTCTCTTGATGTGCCTACCAGGGAAAAAAAAACCCTTAATCCAAGGGCTTGGTTCAAGTAATTCTTTCTTAGCACTTGCCTGTCCTTTCCATGCTAGTGGCTTCCAGGGCTTTACTGAGAGCTCTAGCCCAGAAGCTGCTGAAGGCTTAGAGCAAGAGCAGGCTGCTGGATCATGGAATCAAACAATCATTAAGGTTGGAAAAGACCTCCAAGATCATCGAGTCCAACCCTTAACTAAACATTGCCAGGTGTACCACTAACCCATGTCCCCACGTGCCACATCCACACAATTTTGAATACCTCCTGGGATGGCGACACCACCACTGCCATGGGCAGTCCGTTGAATGACTGAGCACCCTTTCCACGAAATAAT
Source organism: Daphoenositta chrysoptera (assembly GCA_013397915.1). Lineage (NCBI taxonomy): Eukaryota > Metazoa > Chordata > Aves > Passeriformes > Daphoenositta > Daphoenositta chrysoptera. Next base: position 22,772 of record VZRO01004502.1, read on the forward strand.
TGTCCATAATAGCCAACCTAAACCTCCCCTGGCATAACTTGAGGCTGTTTTCTGTTGTCCTGTCACTTGTTACCTGGGTGAAGAGACCAACCCCCACCTGGCTACAATTTCCTTCCCTCCTGAGTATCCTTTTCTCCAGGCTGAGCCCACCCAGCTCTCTCAGCATCTTCTCATCACACCTGTGCTCCAGACCCTTCCCCAGCTCCATTGCCCTTCTCTGGACACATTCCAGCCCCTCAATGTCTTTCTTGTCATAAGGGACCCGGAACTAGTCCCAGGATTCAAGGTGCAGCCTCACCAGTGCCCAGCACCGGAGGATGATCCCTGCCCCGGTCCTGCTGGCCACACCTTTGCTGGTACAATACTTCAGAAGCTCAGCAGAGGCAAATAACTTCTGACAGTGGCATTGAACAGCCAGAAACAGCAGTTAACTTTCCCACAACACTGACTGTGCTGTTGTGGGAGTCCAAACCAACAGAGGTTAGAAACCTGAGTCTGGATAATGAGGGACATTCAATTATGAGACTTTCAGGTGGATCACAAATGCCATTGCTGAGCCACAGGCACAAGCAGTCTGTCTTCTCGTAGCCATGTGCAGTCTGGGGTTAAGCACTTTACAAAGTGCTTAACTTTGGCATTTTTGTGCTTTTCACAGGAGCCCTTGGCTCCAGCAGCTGATTTGGAGCACTAAAGTAAGCAGCTTCCCCCACAGCAAGAGGGAAGAGCCAGGCCCTGGGAGAGTAAGCTGAAGTGTCTGTGCAGAGCAGGAGCTGGTGAGTGACACCAGGCACAGTGTCCCAAATGAGGCTCCTGGCTGGGGACAGGTACTGGTATTTGGGTCCTGCAGTCCTGTTGGGATTCAGCTGCAGGCACAAGAGGATCTTACTGTCCAGGAAAAAAAAAAGTAGTGGAGAGGCTCCTATTAAACACAAGAGTCCCTGGGTTTGTTGGGGGTTTTTTATTGCCAAGGTGATGAGAGCTTGGGCCCAGTTCCTTTTTCCTGCTGCAGTTCTACCTGGCTGGAGGCACCAGGAGGGGGAACTTCCCATGTCTCCCACTGCTACTGGGAAAGTCACATTCCTGCCTGTGCCCCACAATACAAAGTTTGCAAAGCAGGGCTGAGACAGACACCTACCCCTGTACACCCTCTGGGGAATAGCTGATCTGACCTCGACGAAGGACTTGAAGTACATGCTTCCACATTTAACTGATTCCTTTTAATTCCTGTGTTCTTAGGTAAACATCTGGTTACAGACGGCCTGGTGGTTCAGGAGCATTGTGAGAACAGCTGCTGGATTAGTCAATAGACAGGCAAGAAACACTGAGTGTGAGGAAGGAGAGAGGAGAGAAAGAAAGGACTTGAACAACTGGCAGGAGCATAATAATATTTGATCAGTAAGCTCCAGAAAATATAAGAAAATATAAGATGGAATCTTTCAGTGGCATAGAAACTTTAAACACAAATTGATTATTTGGAATTCTAGAAAAATGACCTGCTCTTTTTCTCGAAACACAGTGGAGCTATCTGTCTCTCAAAACACTATAATTTTTTTGGTAAGAGAAAAAGCTGTAAGAAATAATTCACTCTTGCAACAGTAATGAAATATTCCCCATGCCAGTAAGATAAGAAATTGATGAGGAGCGTGCGCTGGCATTGTCAGAGTTTTAAAACATTTAAGCTGCACCAATAAGCCTACTGATTTTTAATAAATCTGAGGGCTTTGGGGAAATTCCAGAGGTTTGGGAGTCTCAAGAGAAAAGGGGCTTAATTCAGTACTTTAAAGGGTGGCAATTATAAGCAAATTTTGAGGCTGTTGATACTGACTGAATCTAATAATGTGGTTGAAGAATGGCAATTTAATTCACAGGTGATAAGGGCAAGAAGAACAATGAGGATCATTTGGCCTGATGAGCTCTGCCTACCCCAGGTAAAAAATTTTCCTTCTGAGTCCCTGAAGTGTCATCTCAGTTTTTGCAGCAATCAGGGAAGCAAATGCAACTTTAGGAATGACTGAGAGGGAAATAGAGAATAAATGAGAAAACAATATGCAGCCACTGCACACAACTCTGAAATACTTTGTGATACAAAAGAGCTGGAGAAGGGCAGTAAGGACTGGAAGTATGGAACAGCTTCTGTGAGAGGAGTAATTAGACTGGAACCCGTCAGTGAAAGATGACTGGGGCAAAAAGGAAAAGTGGTGAGGACTAAGAATGTGCACTGGGAGCAAGTTTTCTCCCAAACAAGAACCACAGTGCAGCAAATGATAGTGTCTCAGGACAGGCTTGAAGCAAACAGAAAGACACTGATTCCCCCAGGGTCGCCCAGCTGCAGAACTCCTGAGCACACCCTGGATGGGATGCTAAAATTTATGTATATTTAAAAAAAAAAAAAAAGGAAGAAAAATCCATGAAAAGCTGCTGACCATGAATGAGTCCATGGGACTTTCTGAGCCCCTGGTAGCTGGAAGTTCAAAAGCTCTGCCAAGAAAACCTGGCTGCACATTTGTCCTGTCTTTATTTTCTTTGTTGCGATCTGCTGTTCCCTATAGAAGATGAGCTCCATGGGATCCATGGTCTAACTTGGCAAAACCATTCTTCTATATGAGGCGCAAAACTCAGAGTAAACTGCTACAATGGGACATCATGGCTCAAACCAGTAGGACTTACTAGGGGTTGGCCACTGTCCTGTTAGAGGAGCATGGCTGTCTGATGTGGTGCCTCTTTTCCCATCTAGTTTTTTTTAAAAGCCTATTTTTAAAGTTCCGTGGAATTAAATGACGCTATGTAATAGCTGGGTATTACATATTTGGAAAGAGAGATCCAGGATTGATTTAAAGACCGAAAGTTTTAAAAAGCTCACCACATTCAGCTCTAAGCTAATTCTGGGAATATTAGCACTTCATTTTTTAATAAGCAGCTATTTCTACTTACTGTCCAGTTTCCACTTTGAATTACTGAATTGGCTTCTTTGTCTGCTGCATGAACAAACTTACTCCCACGGGCATTGTTCTACCTGTGCAGACGGTGATGAATGTTTTTCTCTTATTTTCTGTGAAAGAGGTTGATCGACTTTGTTCTGCTTTTACTGTGCACCTTCATTACCTGATATTTTCTTCTTGGGTTTTTTTCCTTCAGGCTCTCACTTCTCCAAATACTTTGAGTATGTTAAAACCAGAACTCATTTAATGTCGCAATAACAGTCTCATCAACACCACAGAGGCACTAGTAACGTTCTACTTTTACTGGATTTTGACCTTTACAGTCTGGGGATCAGCTTTCCCTCTCAGCTCCAGCATCGTGTTAGGAGTTAAGAATCGGCTTTCTATTATGACCAACCCTACTTTTCCATAATCGCTGCTTTCTAATGAAAAGCTTTCCATTTTATAAGTTCTTGCCTGAGAGTTGAAAATCCTTGTTTACAGCTGAGTTAAAAACCAGTTCAGTGCCACTAAAAAGTCTCAGCTTGACATGATTTATGTAATTCCTGTTACTCATTATGAAGTAGAAGTTACTTTGCTTTTTAGAGTGAGGTGTTGGGACAAGTGAAGGTGGAACCTCATGAGCCAGGTGCCAGGTTCCAGAGCAGAGCCCAGGGTCCCAGGCTGGAGGGGTCACCACCATCCCATACCTCCAGGAGGAGCGAGCTCCTCAAGAAGTCATAAAAGAAAGATGCTGGCAGCGTTCTGTACTTCTGGAATGGTGAGGTGCTGGGCTTCAAGAGCTGGGCAGGGGACTGACAAACCCTCTGCTGCTCACACATATTTGCTAAAACCCTTTGTCCCAGGACATTCTACAGACATCCCAAGGATGTGAAGATCAAGATGTGCTCTCTTTGGCATGGATTTAAAGTTTGCTTGAACGCTGCTCCGGATCAGATGCCTGATTCCTACAGATTTTGTTCTGTTGTCAGCCCTGGGAAGCACAGGCTCTCAGATCACTGCAGGAGGTTTGAACCTCTTGCTGTGAGTCCGTAGGGCACCTCTGTAACCTGCTTGCAACCTGCTTGTGGTTTGCTTGTAGCTCCTTATTCCTGGCAGAGGGCACGTGCCATGCCAGAGCTCTCACCAATGCCATGCTCTCCCATCACAGTGCCAGCTGTCTTGAGGATTAAATTCTGGACACTGGGTGGTTGTTTTTTCTCCAGTGGTGCCCAGTGCAGCCTGTACAGACACCCCAGAGCAGCATTTGCTCCCCTGGCCCAGGAGGAGCTGTTCAGGCACCCCAGGGGCACCTAGGCTTCTGTGGCTCACCAGCCTCCGAGAAGCCATAGGAGTGCACTGCTGGACACAGCCCCTCTAATGAGGCTGGGCCTTTTCCTTGTTTTTTTGGGATACAGTCAGTACACTGGCACTGCATGACGCATTCTGAAGCTCAGTCCCTCAAAATTCTTCAGAGCAGCAGAAGCCTCTCCCTGCCACTGTATGCCCTATTCACAGCATGGGGCTCTTGTTGGGAGTCATGGGAAGGGAGGAAAGAAGGAATGACTGCTGGAAGGTGGTGGGGTGAGGGATGGTGGGGACATTTCTCAGTTAGAATTGCTCAGTCTTTGCTAGGAAGGACTGACAGTGTATCTCTGGTAGATTATCCCGGATAGCCAGACCTTGCCCCATATTATATGGTTTTCATCACAAACATAAAAGTACTTGGTATAAAACAGAAGGTCAGGAAGGTTTAAGACATGGTATATGAGAAAACATTTTCCAGATTTCAGCTTCCTCCAAGGTAATATGCAAGTGTAATTAAAACAGAACCTGGAAATATAGAGTACAGTACCCTATTGAAAGTGTGTTGTATGAGCTGAACTCCCTTCATTGATAGTTTTCCAAAACACACAGCTGCAATAATCTTTATCCAGGAGAAGGGAATAAATTAAGTCTGAACACCTCTGCATATAGTACAGTACAGTGTATAGCCCTGCACCCCATATAACCTCAGAGAGGTAATGGAAAGCTGAAGGAGGCGCAAGTGGAAAACCTCTCTGACCAGCAAACACTTTCTTCTTCTGAAAGCAGACAGATGGGAAGAAAAGCTCATGAAACAGAGGCAGCTTAAGTACTGGGATGTCTCGTTTCTGCTCAAGTCGTTGAGACTGTGCAGTGGCAGGGTGCCAAAGCACACTCCAGGTTTGACAGGTGGGGAGGGGAACGTCCTGGGCTTGCCCAGCAAACAGGGAGTATTGATGGCCAGCTAACGTGAACAAAAAGGAGTTTATCATATTTAACAGTAGCAGCAGCCACTAGGATATAAAAGCCTGGAAAAAGTAACCAGGTCCTATTTCTACTCCCCCTGAACAGTTTAGCCATGGAGTTCAGGTTGTGCTTCCCAGGCTTTACCAAACTCAGAGAGGTGCAGCACTGAGCAGCCTGTTCTGCTTCACGTCTGCTTTTCCTCCTGCAGCACTGGTGCAAGAAGAGGGGTAACTCCCTTCTGGAGACCAGAGCAAGGACTGCTTTGCACCTCTAGCCAAGGAATTCCAGATCAGGGAATTGATCTCCATACTTGCCAAACCTTTCACAGTCCATAGTGAATTGTAAGGCTTGTACTTTTATTGAAAAATACATCTTAATTTCATATTTTTAAATAGCGTTTTTCCTGGGAAATGGCAATAGAAAAATGTATGCACGCTGACACCCCAAACTGAGTCTTATGGGTAGGACTAAGCACCTTTATGTTGCTAAAATATAATATACTTCCATTAAAAGTCCTTTTTCAGCTTGTAATGTATTCCTAAGGGTAGACTTGGCCTCAAAGTGTTCAGATGTACTCTGTATGAAAAGGAGAAAAATTTTGAAAGAGTGAAGTATGACAAATTTGTTTATGAACTACCAGTTCAAGCTTAGAAATGCCCTTTTCCTTCAGTGACAGCCAGAGGCAGGAATCCAGTGAACCCAGGCTTCCCCGTGCGGTCAGATGGCCCCTCACCACACTGCTGGAACTCGGAGTTCTGCTAAGAGCAGTGCAGACACATCCAGGAAAGCTCTGGAAGAAGTCAATCCACATATACCAGTGTTCCAAGGTATATGTTATCACTGATCTGCACTTCCAGTCCTAAAGGAGTGCATGAGACAGGAAACAGTGCCAGATCTACACTGGCTCCAGTGGTACATACAAAGCCCTTTCAGAACCTGGAGCACCGGGAAAGACGCTCACGTAGTTACGGGGGCCAGCTGGCACTTCTGCACTATTGGCACAGAACCAGAATTAATAAGACCTGTTGGACTTGAACTGAGTTTTTTCTATTGGGTTTCCCTTTATCATGATCTCCAGAGTGTCCTGGAATACCCATATGGACTATTTTCCCTCTTGTTAGCTAGAACGTCCCAGCCCTGCTTGTCCCAGGTAACATGGACAGATCCTCTTTCCTCACATGACCCTGAGATTCCTTTGACTTTCCTTCTGCAGAACCAGGAGCAGGTGGTTAAGAAGGAAAATTAATACAATTTTAAGTCTTTACTTAGACAGGAATTCGAGAACGAGCAGAGGAAAGATCGAAGTTGAAAGATTTGTACTTTTGCCCTGGTCTAAAGCTCTGTTTGTTTTTCAGAAGGAGGGAGCTCCCCCCAGAAAATGTTGGGCTAACAATTGCCTTATCAAGTTGATTTTGATTCTTATATATCCACGAAGAGAAAAATACAAGAGGCTGTTGTGGGACATGATTGCAAGATGATCAGTTAACCTGCACAGTTAACATTTTAAAATATAAAAGCGCAGGCCTGCATAAAAATTATCAGTCTGCTTTTCCGTGTGAAAATAGGAAAAATGTGTGCTATGGTAACATTCAAAAGAAAACTATGTGCTGATGGGGAATGAGGAGAACAGGAGGATCAAATATTTAAATGTTTTTGTTTAAAAGTTATTTATCATTCCTTGTTAATTAGGATAAAAAGGAAAGAGAGTTGTAGTAATGACCACTGAACCAGCCTGGGAGAGGTTAAATGCATAATTTTAGGATCACAGTAGCCCAAGGATCTCTGTGCAGTATATGGAAAGTCTTTTGATAGTGGACAGAAATAAATAAAGAAAGAAAATACACAGCAAATCAGTTTCCTGGTGAGTTAGACACTGTCTGATTGCAGAGTGGTCTGCATGGAACATTATCCCTGCAAGAGAGGAGAAATTTGGGCAAGTAAAAATTACCAGGAGAGGTCACAAAGGTGCCTGTGTCTGAAGTCTGAAAAGTGGAAAATCCAGGAAAGATTTAACCTGGAGATTCCAGCTTAGATGTGTGTGTTACCAATAGGATCCTGCAATTCTCTCCCTTCAGTGCCTCTGCCCTCTGCCAAACTCCGAGTCTGTGCTCATTGCTGTCTCCATGTGCTGGTGCCCGCTGAGTCTCTTCTCATTCTTTACATGCACAGACATCCACAGACTCACCACTGCATGTGTTAGCACTTCCAAGGAAGGGTGTTCTTCTGTCCCTCTTTGTTTTCCATTTCTCCTTCACTTAAACTCCTCTAGACTGCTTCCTCCCTTGCCTTGATTTGTGGCCCCTTATCTCCTCCCTGTAAGAGCCGCTCCCTCCAGCCTCTTGGTATGGTAAACTCAGAGCCAGGTCTGCAAGTAAGAGAGAAGACAGGATTGAGGCCAAATCAGGAGGACCATTAAATATAATGTATTAATCAATGAAATATTATTATAAATAATAAGAAATTTATTTTATAATTCATTATATACATTAAACATCATCATATCCTTTCTGATCCTTCTTTTGTGTTCAGCAACATGAACACCTGAGGCCATTGCGTATGTTCCCCAATATGTTTCAGCAAACACATGACAGCAAGTTTCTCAGCCTCTTTAGTGGCCTCAGGTGACAATCTCCCAGGAAGAGGAGAATCTTCCACATGAAAGATTCATTATCTCAGATATAAGATCCACACAGCTGTGGAGCTGCCCACTGAGCAGAGCTGAGTGGAGGAGCTTGAGGACAGCAAAAGTGTATGTAAAGGGGAATAAATTGTCAGTGCTCTGGCTGAGAGAATCCCTTCAGAACTGAAATTGAAGTTCAGGTCCACAGCCAACTGTTCTGGCTTCATGTCCCATCAGAGGCTGTGCTGTTCTCTCCCCTCAGTGAGCTGTGTTCAGACAGACTGACAGGGAAAGGCTTGATGCTACATGGAGCAGTGACAGGCAGAGGAATCTTAGGTGGGACAGTAACTTTCTCCAGCTGAAGTATGTCAGGATCCTTTTGTGCATCATTAGGTAGGACTAGCACAAATTCAGGTGAGTGTCAATATTTATCAGGCACAGCTCTGAGTTGGGAAGTGTCCACTGTGGTGGACAGAGCATGTGACACCACTGAGAGACTACCGGGGGCAAGAGCCTTTTCTCTGCATGACTACACACTCCCTGTAGGGCCTCTTGAGCATTGTCATTTTTAATGGCTGTAACTCATTATTGGCAAAGAGGGTTCAGAAAAGTGTAATCATTCCCCTCCACCACCTTCCCACAAAAAGTTTGCTGTTAACAATGGTATTTAATATTGCTTTGAGTGTAATGCACGAAGAGCAGCTTAGCAAATAGAAAGCAAAAAAAAAAACCAAACCAGCTTTAACCTTCCTGCCTGGAATTTGCCACAGGCACAAGAACAAAATGAAATGTAGCATTTCCCCAATAGAGATCCCAGAGTTCCTTGCATTGTTCAACATCCTGCCTCGTGGCAGAACAACTTGTTCACTAAACACCTTGTCAGACACAGTGGAACCCCCTTCAGCAGACAGCTGTGGGGAATCAGAACATCTCGGGAAAGATCGGCTGCAAGCACGGGGATCTGGGATGCCTGTGGATAGGAAGTCCAGACAGGTGATTCCATTGGCCCCCCGAGGCCCGATATTTAAGAACATATGAAAGATTTCTAAGGACTACTGTGAAGTTTCAGGGCCATTAAAGCAGCTACTACTGCCCTCTTGAGAAGCTGACATCCCAGTTAATGTGCTGGGAAAGAGAGGAGGACAATATTATAGTTCCCCAAGCCCTCTAAGCCAACGCTCCTGCTGGCAGCACAGCCCTGCTCCCTGCCCCAGCTGCTGCTGCTCACATCTGCACTAGCACTGGTGTTTGTGAGGTGATGTGGATGTGATCCAGATTCAGTCTAACCTGGCAAAACAAGCCAGCTCAGTTCACCCCGTCGGGTCACTGCTCAGGCTCACTCTGTGGCCTCATGAAAGCTGGTGCCAGCAGCAGCCAGGAGCAGGGAACACGGAACAGGGACAGGTGGGATGTCTCTTGGCAGGGAATATGCGGCAGGGACAGGCAGGATGGCTCCTGGCAGGAACATGTAGCAGGGACAGGCAGGATGGCTCCTGGCAGCAAGGTGCTGGCTCTGGGGGACTCTCGGTGAGGGACTCTGCCATGTTCTGGTACTATCCCAGTGCTGACCCCTGTGAAGGCTCACACTGATGCTTGGGGCAGCCAGGATGGACTGACCAACCTCAGCCACAGGAGCTATGGCTGCTTCCATGCCACTCTCCCTGCTGCCCCAGGGCAGAGCCACCATCCCCCAGGACATGGCTGATAGCAGTGGGAAGGCACGGCTCTGCCCCGCTGCCCCTTCCAAACCAAACCCCAGCACAGACCTGGAGCCTCCCATGCTGTTGCAAAATGTGGAATATGTTAAGATTATCTTAAATTAGAATGTTCTTTGGTGTAAGGTCTTTGTATACTTTCAAGCCTAATCAAGAAAGGAGACCCCATCAGTGGAACATCCTCTACCCATGGACATCCTGTAACTAACAAGCTTTAAGGATGTAGCAAATCAAGACGTTGATGTATGTCTATGTCTACATTGCTAACCTGGCAAAATACTCAAGGTCCATGTATTCTATAGGTGAACTATGTTCATTGTAATACTAAAAATCATGCCTACAGGTCAAAAAGACTCCTGGGTTATGTAACTTGTATGGCAACTACTAAACAATCTTATTAGAGGGGCTGTACTTGGGAAGTTACTAACTCTGAATTTCTTTGTTTAAAAAATGCTGCTCAAAGGCTGCTGGGGCATGCTGGATTTATGGAATAACACCAAGCACCCAGGCTTGCACAACTCTGAAATAATCTTGCTGACCTTTACTTCCACTGGGCAGACGATCATACACAGCACCAAGAGCAGGACTAGGTGCTTCCTTTCTCAAGGAAAGGTGGTGACATTCACATGCAGATCCCAATTTGGCATCAGGAGCTCAGCTCCAAGGTTGAACACATCCAGGGATTGCTACAACACAACAGGTTCCAAGGAAGAAAGGTCTTGCTGGCCTTTGCCTCCTGTTGGGCAGCCCATCATCTGTACCTGGAACACTGGGGCTACTTGCTTTCCTTCCCATGGAAAAGCACTGTCATTCCCATTCAGGGGCCCATCACCAAAATTTATGATACCACCTCCAATACTGAATACATCTGAGGATTGCTCACACACAAAAGGTGCCAGGACAGAAAAGTCTCACTGGCCTTTACCACCACTAGGCAGGTGATCACCTGCAGCACCAACACGAGGAATAGGTGTTTCCCTTCCCAAGGAAAGGTGCTTTGATTCACTTTCTGGATCTCACCTCTGCAATTTGGTGGCAAAATTTGCTCCAAAACTGAACCAATGCGGGGATTGCTCCTATACAACACGTGAGAGGTCAGAAAGCTGTTGCTGGCCTTTATTGTTGAGGAATAAATCTGGTCCAGGTAACTCGGCTTGCAAACTCAAGATTGAGATGAAGACTGAAATGCAGATTGAGCTCAGGGTGGGAGCCAGGAGCTGCCGACCTTTGGTTAACAAAAGGCACAAAGACAGGTCCAGATGACTGGACACTGAGAAACATAGCAGGAGCCAGGGAAGTGGATGGACACGGAGAGGGCGACAGGAGCCAAAGACTCAGGAGGAAGAGCTGAGTCTTTGGTGTGCTTGGACTGTGAAGGTGTAAAAGCCCAGGGGTTCAAGGTCCCTTCCTAGAGGCACTGGCTGGAGCTGTTTCTGTGTTCCTGTGCCATGAATAAATTGTTTTGTGGAACGAGACACGTGAGACTCTGCAATGGGAAACCTGGTCTGGCTGTGTGAGCGTGGGGAGAGTGCAGGGAGTCAATGGGGGCACCCTTCGGCTCACTTGAGCCGCCCACTGCGGAGGGGCTTCGGTTCCCGCAGTGAAAGCGTCTGACCTTTAGCAGCGTGACTGCCGGGGAGTCACAAAATGGTCAGAACGGGAAGTTTCCTTAAGATCCACCTCCCATGGGCAGCCTATAACCTGCGCTTTAAATACCGGGGAAAGGTGCTCTCCTTCTCATGGAGACACGACTACATAATTACTCTCTCAAGTGTGTCATTATCGGCTCGTTGAACGCCGGGGAAGGATCCCGATGCCGTGGGCAGCCCCCCACTGCCCGCCGGCCTCACGCCGCCATCCCGCCCGGCGCTTCCCGCGGAAGGGGCAGGGCCGCGCCGGCGGAAGCGGCGCCGGGGACTGATGGCGGCGCTGGTGCGGGCCCTGGTGAGTAAAGAGAGGAGGGAGGGAAGGGAGGAGGGGAGAGGGCGCTGGTGGTGCGGGGGCGAGCGGCGTGTGGAGCCGGGGCTGTGCCCGCGCCGCCCCTGTGGCGGCCTCCCCCCGCAGCCCGAGGGGTGTCAGCGGGGGCTGCTCCCGCTTCCCGCCCTGTGGCCTCGCACCCGATGTCTGGCGAAGCATCGGGTCGAGCGTTTCCCGCGGAGTTTGTGTTTGCAGAAGGGTTGGGGGGGGGTTGGAGCGTGTTCAGGGATGGGAACAGAGCTGGGGAAGGGGCTGGAGCACCAGGAGCGGCTGAGGGAGCTGGAGGGGCTCAGCTTGGAGAAAAGGAGGCTCAGAGGGCATTTTCTGACTCTCCACAACTCGCCGACAGGAGGGTGCAGCCAGGTGGGGATCGGGCTCTGTTCCCAGGGAACAACGGACAGGATGAGAGGAAACAGCTTCAAGGTGCGCCAGAGGAGGTTCACCTTGGACATCAGGAGGAATTTCTTCACTGAAAGGGTGGTCAGGCATTGGAAGGGGCTGCCCAGGCAGATGGTGAAGTCACCATCCCTGGAGGTGTTTAAGGGACTCAGTGCCATGGTCTAGTTGACATGGTGGTGTTGGGGTTATAGGTTGAACTCAATGATCTCAGATGTCTTTTCTAACCTAATTGATCCTGTGATTCTGTTGTGTAAGGGTCTGGGTTCCTGGTGGAGGCTGGAGACACGCATCTGCCAGTGGGACTCCTCTGGGCTCAGTGTGTGCCCTACGGTGGACATTGTCCTTATGGGAACTTTCCCTCTCACTGCGGAGCTGTTTGGTAGGAAGGATAGTGTGAAGATCCCAATTCCTGTGTTACTGGTCAGGCATTGGCACCACCACAGGGCAGTGGTGGAGTCACCATCCCTGAAAGGGTTCGAACACCATGTGGACGTGGCACTTGGTGACATGGATTAGTAATGGACCCGGCAGTGCTGGGTTAATGGTTGGACTTGATCATCTTAGAGGGCTTTCTCAGCCCTAGTGGTTCTGTGATTCAGATTGGAAGTGTTTGGGTTCCTGTGAAAACGTGGATTTCCAATCACTCCACTCCTTTTATCTTTCCCATGTATTTGTGTGCATTTTTCCTTTTTATTAGCCTTTGAAGCATCTGCAGCAGAGCTCCTCTTTTTACCATATTGTCTAGAAAAGCGAATTTTGTACCTGGGTATGATCTTATATCTCCACACAAATACAGGGGTGTCCAGCGCTGCTAAGTGGGGACAGATTTCTGAGGAACAGGAAAGGCCTTTGGTATGGGGGCAATATCCACTTATGAAATTAGTCCCCCAGGTTGTCAGAGCCATGGCTCAGGGTGTGGTTTCCCCAAGCACCGTGAGCCCTGCCTTTCCACTCTCAAGGTGAAAGCAGCCAAGCACAAACCTGCCCGAGAGCAGCTGAAATGCAGCGACCTTGAGTTCCTCCTTTCTTCTCCCACCCCTGCCCTTTCTCTGTACTTTTTCCTTGCTCTGTTGCCTGCCTTTTTCTTGGCCCCCGTGATCTAAATGCTGGAGCAGCAGAACAGTGGCAACAGGTTCTGCAGTTTGAAAGCATTAAAGAGGCAATGGTCAGCAGACAGGGAGGGGGGAGCCGGGCAGGAAGGGAGCAGGGAGAGCAGTAGGGAAGCAGTGAGGCACCAGAAAGGCTCAGCTGTCTGTGGAGCCGCACCCCCAGGGCAGGGTTTGCAATGAAAACCTGCTTCCGAAGGGGAAAGATTTTCCCCCTGGGCTTACCTGTCCCTGGGCAGCTCCTCACCCAGCTGCTGCTGGCATTCATGTGGCAAAGTAAGCTGATTCGATTTTTTAGGCTGACCAGAAAGGTTTCTCTTTAGAGAGGAGATGATGTTATCTGCCATTTTTGTAATCTGAAGTATGCTCAGCTTCAGCTCAAGAATTCCTCATCCCTGGCATTTCCCGTTTCTGCATTAGAATTTAGTGGTTGCCCAGTTGTATGAAAATGAGTCTTCCAACTTTCTGTATTTCTTCCTTCTACTGGAAATAAGGAAAGTGGTTTTTTGTCTGACTTCAAGCTCCTGGTGTATGATACAGCCCTGACATTTCAGCTCTACTACTTAAAACTGGCATTATGATAAATCTGGCTTTTGCCCAAGATACCTTGATAAATAGCTTGTCTGCGGTCTAAGACTTTCCTAAAGGTTGCCAAGAGGATTTAGAAGACTAGTGATATTCTTTCATCTCTGTCTTGACAAGGTAGCTGTCTGCAGACTATTCCTGAGTAATCCTGTTCAGTTTAGGCTTGGTACATTTTCTTTCGGCCAAGGGGAGAAGCAAAAGTAGCACTTGTAAATTGAAAGGAAGGCTGTGTTCTGCAAACAGTGATGCTAGCTTAGAGAAAATTCCTTAGCCCCTCATGTTCCCTGCTGTCTCCTAGTGTCTGTTTTCTTTATTACTGGATTGTTTATCACATATCAGCTTTTAAGTGTGAGTATGCGTATTTTTTGTTTTCATGTGTGTCTGTCCAGTTTTGTTGCAGTTGTGCTTTTCAACAGCTCTAAACCTCAGTATGTTCAAGCTCTAAGCCATATCCCAACCTGGGAGAAAAAAGTCTCAAAAAAGTTCTGTCAGATCCTTGGAATCTTGTAGCAATTGTTTACAAAAAAAGGTTACTTCTTTCTTACTGAAGTGTTTGTTAAACTGTTTATGTCAGAACACTGGATTATCTCAAAAAGTACTTTGTGGGACTCAGATGAAATGGTTTTTTGGATAGAAATATATCATTTTCATAATTTCACTTGCAGACAGTGATGGTACGTCCAAAGATCAGAAGCCTAAGTAGTCTTGCCACAGTAGGAGTGGGAAGGTGTAGTAGCAGTGAACACTAATCACATTTGTCATGGTAGAGCATCTCTCCCTTTGCAGTGTTTAAAACCCCAAATCAGTTCCCTTAACAGATTCAAAGTGCAGCTCTGGGAGGAGTTGAGGGACAGCCTGCAAGGCCAGTGGCCACACCTGAGGCACAGCAGTGACTGTGCAGGTCACAGGAGGAGAACAGGAACTCAGGTTGGTTTGTGTCTGTTCCTCTTATCTCTGGGTAGATCTGCTGCTCTCGTGGTTGTCCTTTCACTGGGCACCACCAAGGACAGTCTGACTGCCCACCCCACCAGGTATTAATACAAATTGATAAAATTTCCCTGAAGTCTTCTCTGCTGAAAACTAATCCTCTCCTCATATGTTGGATGCCTCGATCTCTTAATCATCTTTGTGGCCAACCAAAAATGAAGGTATTTTTATTAGAAAAAGGCATCTCCATTCTAATAAGATATACATTATTTCCAGTATTAATATAATGCATGTATGAAGGAGGCAAATATTGTACTAACTTGAATATTGCAGAAAGTGAAAGGTGCAAAGAAAGTGCAGGCAAAGAAAGCCCCACCTCTTCTTTGTATTGCTGACATTTTCATGACAGAAAATAGTTATCTTCGCCGAAATTTATCGGAACAATACATACTTTTAGAATACTAAAATTCTTAGTCGTGCCGGAGTAAAGTGAGACAAAGATGCATAAAAGCTGAGTTGGATGAGGGCTTTTTAGAGCTCACTCAGTCAATTGAAGTATGCTTCTTAAGCATTTGAATTTATTGTGTAGACAGAGAAGTTGTGGTGTGGTTTTGTGATGTAGACAGACCACCATTTCCTTCCATTCATCTGTTTCTGCCATCAGGCTTGGGTTGGATACTTGTACTGGAAGGCAAAATATTTTTATAATCAAAATTTATACTCCTGTCAAACACTAGTTGGGAGTTGAATCTGAGGATTGTTAGAATCATGGAATATTCTGAGTTGGAAGGGACCCACAAGGATCATTGAGTCCAATGCCCAGCCCTAAAGAGACACCCCAACACCCTGTGCCTGAGAGCATTGTCCAAACGCTCCTGGAGCTCTGGCAGCCTCGGGGCCGTGCCCATTCCCTGGGGAGCCCGGGCAGTGCCCAGCACCTCTGGGGGAAGAACCTTTCCCTGATATCCAACCTAACCCTCCCTGACACAGCTCCATGTTGTTCTTGTCGTATGAATGAATAAAACCTGTGGAAGCAGAAGGAGAGTGAAAGTATTTCTGCACATTTGGGTCCTTTTCTTCTTTGCTCATATTGTTGCAGAGCTGCCAGACTGGAGTAACCCAATGGACAGCAGGATGCAGTGGATTGCTACGGACCGCCGCAGTCCCGCGCCGGTGTAGGCGGATGCTCTGCAGTATTTTCCAGGTAGGATATCAGAGCATGGTAAAGTATGTAAAAAATTGAATGATCTTAAATTACCAAGAAAAAGTCATGGTTTTTCAATAAAGAGACTTCCAAAAGTGATGTCGTCACTGTGTATTGTGGAAACATCAAGGCAAGTCTAGAGCTCTGCTGCTGCAAGAGTGAGCTCCCACTCTTGTTACATATCCAGCTGTATTTTTTAATAGATCCAAATGACTTGTCATGAGAAGATTAAATGCAGAAGTCCAAATCGAGGTGTTACTTTTCCAAATGAGCTATTACAAGCCAGTCACGATTGCGTGTAGTTTCCAGCATTTTATTTTAGAGAACACTTTATTTGATAGAACGTTTCCACTGTATAGTGGCCTTGGACTTCCTAGTACTGGTGGATGTTTACCTTACACAGCACGTTTAGTGTTGTTCCAGTGGAAGCTTTGCAGTTTGGCTTCCAGTTGTGTGACAGCCAGCATAGTGCCAGAGTGTGTCTGTACAGAGTAACTCCACTAGAGCATCATGTAATAGCAGTTAATGATAAAGGGGTGAAAAATGTGTAGAAAATGGGAATAGATGCCAGCTCTTGGAATAGAATGAGACTGAATTTCTTGAGTTTGCTTCCTGCATTTAATGAAGCAAAATGGGGTTAAGCCTCTTCTTCGTCCCCCTGTATATCACAACTTGAGTCATAGAGCCATGATGTACAGACTTCACTTTCCCTTTAAGCTCTTTGGCTTGAGTGTCTTTTTCCAGAGGGGATCTTTCTGTCCTGGGAAAATTGCCGGTGATTTTGTGACACAACCCTGCTATGAAAGCACCAGTCCACACCAGTAGCACGTGACATTAAGACTAGAGGTGGAAATGAGCAGTTGTGAAGTTATTAATGAAGTTGGGCTTACTCTGAGCCACCAGTACATCCAGTACATGTCTGGGGACGACTGCTCTGAACAGCATATTTACTTTGTCTGAATCAATTGATAAATAAGGTACTGCTAAGTTGGGTGTGCTGGGAGGCTGTGAGAGTGCTCTGTTCAGTGTGCAGCTTCTTTCCTGGGGAGCCTGCTCTCTCCTGCTTGAGAGTTTTCTTTGTTGTGCAATAGCTCTGTGATTGAAGTTGTGTGCTCTGAAGTTACAGGGGCTGTAGTGGTAGCTTTTATACTGCAGGTTGTGTTTTCTCAAGTCCTGGCCACAAAGACAATTGAATGGGCTATAAAGTTGTAGATAAAAATAGCTGTTTGACTGCTAAGTCAGAAGAAACAATTATTCTTTATTAAGAGACAAACCACATAATTAGAGGTAGTGTGAGAGTCAGAGAGCCTGTGGTTTTTGAGTGCAGTGTTCTGCCAGTCCATTCCATCAGTACATTTATGGAACAGTGAAAAATGTGGTGTGGAGCATTAAGCGTGGACAACCATTTTGTTTGTAACAGTTTGTTATAATAAATTTGTGCTTTTTGTGATACTGAATTTTTCAGGATTAGCCAGAATTAATTGACTTGGAAGCAAACTACAGTTGGTTGATGTAAAGCTAAGTCAGTGGTGTCTTAATTTTTTTTCTTTTCTTTTATAATTTCTACTAGAGACACAAGGCTGGCCCCTTCCAACTCTCTAAATTCTGTGGTGGATTGATTCAAGCCAATGGAGGCATCATACAGCAAAACAGATCCTTTTACAATACAAACCAGGTGAGAAGAGTTGGGTATTTTTATTGTTGGAGGGCACGTGCTAGGGATTCTACAGAGACAGGAGGCAAAACGCTTCTCAGAACACGTAGGAGAGCATTTAACCTTTCTCTAAGATGTTTTAGTATAATGTGAACAATGGGTCTGGTAATTTGAGAAGGAATTCTGTTCCTTCCTAGCAAATGAAGGTCTGGCATAGGAAGATGCAGTTACAGTTGGGTTATCAGGGTGAAGGTTCCATTGACAAGGCTGAGGGCTTCCATGCAGTGAGTAAAGAAATTAAGTCAAGGTGTTGAGGGCAGATGTTCCTTCCACACATATTAGAAGTGATAAGATGTTTCCTGATTCTTTAGTTTGGGAATAATGTGTGATGACAGTTTTGCTATCTGCTAAACACTGCAAATTGTCATGCAGTCTACGAATAACAGCTAATTATTGTGTAATAATTTACTGTTCATCTGTGCTATTTTGTTAATCTGTTGTCTATGTGTCGTGTACATGTATTGTGTTTTATTTTGGAATAGAAGTTTTCTGAGGGATGAATCAACTCCATAAGATCAGTTTACCACTTAAACTGTGGGTGTTAGCATCTCTCAGCTAATAAATATTCTGATCCTGCTCTTGTTAACCCAGTGTGAAGAAAACGGCAAAATGGAATGAATGCATGAGAAACGAGAGGACAGAAGGAATAAGAGTTAGGGGCTGATGGTTAAAACTTCCATGAAAACAATAATCCCAGTTTGCTGTCTAGCTAATAGTGCATTTTGCTGGTGTGGAGTTAGAGATACATACTAAAAAGGATTTAAAATTGGTTGTTTTGACATGGATAGCAAAAATGAAGTAAAACCAGAAGTGTGCAAGGGAAGAACCCTTGCCTACTCTCTGCATTTAGGTCTTAACTAGAGGGTTTCCTTCTTATCGTCAATTTTTCAGTGCTTTTCAGCTGTTGAGATAAACCAAACATTTTTCAGGTGGAGACTGAAGCATATACAAAGGGGTTGCTCAATTTGTCACAGCCAGAGCTAAAGATGTAATCCGGGCTCGCAGACATGGTGCATGCCCCCAGTCCCCACTCCTGCCTGCAGTGCTCTCTGAGACCTGCACAGGCAGCCCTTGCAGAGCAGGTTTGGGAGAGCAGTGGCTGACAAGACTGTAGATCAAACAAAGAGTGCCATGGAGATCTTCAAGGCAGGACCCAGGATTTGCTTTTGGTGTATTGGAAAGGGCAAGGGGAGGGGTACAAGGGTTGAAAGATGGATGGGGAAACTTCCTGGTTAAAATGGCCATGGTGTAAGAAGCCAGGCAGGATTTATGACCAGAGAGGAAGCAGTTTACAACAGTGTAGGTTTGTGGTGGGTTTTTGGACTGCAACTTCACTATTTTGAATAGAGAAGTACTTACTCATCTTTGAAATGTGAACTTGACTATGCACTCCTGGTAGGAAAGTGGTTTGGAATTAACGGTGAGCTCCAGATGTTTCAATTTATGTTTGGTGTCAAAATGAAAATGATTATCTGCTTTAAGCACTGCATTTCAGGTATTGAGCAGGAAAGGCAGCCTGAGGTGGGCTTATGTCCCTTGCAGTGTCCTGATGAGGTTGTTTTGAGTGAGTTATAAAATAGAGTTTTGAAGTTTTCTCTCTCTCTCTGTTGTGGTTTTAGCCCAGCTGGCAACTAAGCACCACACAGCTTCCCTGTTCCTCACCCCAGTGTTTCCTAGCCCTGATTTTACAGATGCTTACAGGATTGTTTAATTGAATTTGGCTGCAGTCCTGGCATTGGCAGGATGAGCTGCAGGCCTCTATGCATAGGTTGAACCAAGCACTCTCTGCTTAAATCCCTTTCTCCATCTCCTGAGCTAGTGCAGGCTGACTTGGAGAAGAATGAAGCAAGAAACATGGCATTTCCTAGAAAAGCCTGCTTGTTGGTTAGCCATTGTTTTAGTGATGAGCTAACAACAGATTAATTGAGATAATTTTGGTTTTTAACTTTCTCTGCATAATGAAAAGCCTGTACTGAGGGAGACTTCATAATGCATTTATAGATAAGAGGCATGTAGTGAAGTTCTGCCTGGGTTCAGTATGGTTTGAATTCCTGTGGAGGAGATGAATATTGATTTAGTGAGTGTGGTAGTGGTTATTGAACACAAGTTTTGCCTTGAACAGTTCTTATCATTACCTAGCTGCAGGGGGATTATGGAGTTATGATGGAGGGTTAGGAGTCATTTGTAGTGTAGCTGAGAGTATTGCAATGCATAATCTTGAAGAGAAGGTACTAAAAATTGGTTTAAATACCCACGTACGTGTCGGTGGAATCACTGGCTCCATCACATGTAGCAGAGGGTGGGATGTGCCTCTGCAGACATTGGTAAGAGGGGACGTGGTGAACGGGTTTAATAACAAGCAGTGTAGGAACTGAGTATCCCAGGAGGTCCTGGGCAGTGTTACACTGTCTGGGTGGTTGACAGACATTAAAATAGTGCTGGGTGTGTTTCTCCCCATTTACCTGAAAGCTGGGTGTGGCAGGATTCGAGCCATTGACAGCCATCCATGGACAGTGCACAAGTGCAGAGTGTTTATCTCAAATGCCCAGGCTTGTGTGTGCATATACACAGGGATGGATTATATCTTAGAGCTACAATTTTTGTCACCTTTACAGTTAGTTTTTAATTAACTATAGCAACTCGTGCAGAGTATGGATCTGTACTTTAATCTGTATCTTAATATGTATTTACTTAATCATTCATGCCGTTTCAAAAATTACTATATTAGTGCTAGGAAGGCTGTAGACAATGATCAGAAATGGGAAAAGCTTTCAATATGAGAATAGCCTATTTTAGGACCCTTCTAAACTAAGGAGCATATGTATGATACTGGCCTATAAAAGTAATAAAAGATACTGAGAAGTGGGATAGGAAATGGTTGTTCGCAGGTTCTTATGGGAAAATTGGTAGCATCCAAGGATCATAGAATAGTTTGGGCTGGAAGGGACTTTTAAAGGTCATCTAGTCCAAATAACAAGGTTGGATTTAAAAAAGTCACAAGGGATTTTTTTTTTTTTTACATAATTAAACTGTGAAACCCAACGTACCACAGCTTCATGTTATGAACACCGGGATGCTGAAGATGTATCCAGTTGGAGCTGACAAAAAAAATGAATGGATACATTTTCTTGTGCAGGAATGTCTGTTAAAAGTTGGACAGTTACATCGCAGAAGGCTGAGGGGTGAGAGCCGTATTTCTCTGCTTTTGTGTCATCCCTAAGGATCTGCTCCCGGTTGTTGCTGGAGTTAGCATCCTGGTGTCATTACTTTTGCAGATTATAATGGCTCTCAGCTGTATTTCCTCAAATATATGTAGGAGATTAATGTGCAATAGATGGGTTAAAAGTAATTTGTTGATAGCAAAAAGTCTATACTGCATACTTAATTAATGGAAATTATTTGCTGGAGTACCAATGGTGATTACAGCTGGCTGATGGCTGCTGCCAGGGTGCTTAGAGGCAGAATGCTGTGAAGTTTTCTTACCAGTTGTTCTGCTTTGGACTGGGGCAGAGTAAATTTTCTTCCCAGTAGCTGGTACGGGCTGTGGTTTGGGTTTGTTCTGGACACAGTCCTGATAACGCAGGCATGTTTTAGTTACTGAGCAGGGCTGACACAAGGTCGAGGCCTTTCCTGCTCCTCATCCCACCAGTGGAATAGCTAGGGATGCACAAGGAATTGTGGGGACAGCTGAGACACAGCGGGGACAGCTGATCCCAGCTGACCCCAGGGACATTCCAGACCATCCAGCATCATTCTCACATACAAAGTTTGGGAAGAAGGAGGAGTGTGGGGGAACATTGATGTGATGTTACTATGATGGAGCCATGGCTGTCCTGGGGATGGCTGAGCATCTGCCTGCCCCGGGGAAGTGGGGAATTAATTCTTTTGCTTTGCTTGTGTCTGTGGCTTTTGTTTTACTAATTAAACTGCCCATATCTCAACGGGTTAATTTTCTCACTTTGACCCTCCCAATTCTCTCCCCTATCCCAACCTGCCCACTGGGCTTAAGCCACAGCATCAGCCCAGGGGTGTTTAAAGTGTGTAGTGAGTCTGGAAAAGAATATTAATCTTCATGTTTGCAAATCATTGCTGACTAAGTACTTTGCTGATCTGGATTTTCTACAAGTCTCTGTAGATTAACTCTAAGGGGAATAACAGTTTGGGGGAGCTCTTTGGTGAGAATGGTGGGTTCACATATCTTCATTGGTTTTAAAATGGAGCTGATTGGTTTATATAATGTATAATTACTGTAGAATGCCTGTGAGAGGAAGAGAGGGAATGTGAAAGGTTGGCTTTATTTACTCTGTTTCTGTGATTTGTTTGGTCATTTTATCTGCAAAAGACTTAAGCCCAAGTAAAGACACCTAGAAAGGAGATAGGAACCATATTTTGGAAAGCAGGCTTCTGTACAGACTATTTGAATGTGAGCTTCCAATGGGACATTGTAATCACAATGGTTATGCAATGTTTGTATTCATAAAGAGAGGAGTGTCACATATGAAAACCACTGGAATATTTTCAGAGAAGACCTAAACAGTGTTTTGTTTTGTTGAACAAAGAAAGCAAGCAAAAAAGCCCTACAATTCTCTGTTAAATTTGTAGCTTTGCTAACTAAAATATGTCAGATTTAATTGCTGAGACTGAAATATGTGCTATTTCAATTTTACAGCATCTTTCTGCAAAAGATTCCTTGCAGCCATCTGAAGAAAAAGTGGGTGCTTTTACAAGGATAATAGAAGCAATGGGGTTCACAGGACCACTCAAGTACAGCAGATGGGTAAAGCAGTAATTTAATAATTCTTTTGGTTGATTGGTAGTTCTAAAGAGCAGACAAAAAACATCCCACGTATTTTTCTTATGATCGGAGTAGTACTTAATGGAAAAGTTTTAATGGAAATTCCTGTTTTCTGATGTAAGGAATTAATAATCCATATCTTGAACCTCCATTAGATAATATTGTTGCATTGTATTGCCATCAGTGACATATGCAACAATACTGTATTTGGTTTGTAGGGTCTAAATCCTTCTTGAATTTCTTCAGATACCTGATTTTTCACTTCATTTGTTCACCAAAGAACAGAGTAAGAGCTTTACCAGGAGGGTCTTCTGAGCAGTCAGTGGTGAGATTTGGTGTGGTTGCTGTTCAAGTCACTGCTCAGTGCTAGCTGACTAGGGGCAGAGTCACAAATAGGTCCTTCTCTTTCTCCTTTTCTTTTTAAATAGCCCTTTCATAAAACGGTTGTTAACACTGACCAAGTGAGAGCAGCTCTGTAAGAGATGCTTTTGGTTCCTTATGCAGAAGAAAAAAGATGAAATTCATAATTTGTTTTCTCTGAACTAAGGAAGAGTACAAAAGAATGAGAGAAAAAGGCAGCCTGAGAGAAGGACTGAGCCCAATTGTGCTGGAATTAAAACCAGTTATTTGAATAAAAAGTTTTAAAATAATAGAATTTTTAAGGTGCTTTGAATAGCTGCAAGGCAGAGGGCACCTCCTGGGAGACTGATCTGAAACTGTTGCTGATTGCATGCTGCTCCTCAGAATGTGAAAAGCAAAGATAACTGACATGTAACAGGCTTAGGTGTTTTGGTTAAAATCAGTTGCTTTAATCAGGTGATGCTAAACCTCTTGAGAGTGTAGTTTTTCTCCCATGTGCTTGTGTACATACTGTTGTAATAAAGATTCTTGTTAGCTCTAAATGTTGATTTCAGAGTTCTCCTTAATTGCTGCTCTTTACTGCCTGCTTTTGGCTGGGGAACCTGGGTTGGGAGAGAGTTATTTTGTGGTTAGGGCCCAAGAGACCTGAGTTCATTTTTGGCCTTGCCAGTGCTCTCTAGGAGATCTTTGGGAAGTTTCTTAATATTTCTCTTGCTTTTTTCTGGTTTATTCTCCCTTCCCCCACACCTTTTCTACACCCTAAAACTTCCATGATTAAATTTCATCAGTTTCTCCTTTGTTACCTGCATTATTTAAGGGCTGGATTGTGGGGACTGTTCTTTACAATATGTTTTTAATGTCTAGTAATGCCTGCTCTGGGGCAGTGACTCTCACCAGGGAGATCTTTGCTCACAGGCCAGGCAGTGTTTCCTTAAAAAGGGAAACCTTCAGAACTCCTGTAAGCAATGTAAATCATTTAACTTCAAGAAGTTTAGATGTATGTTTGATTTTTGACAGAAGCCTGAGATTACTGAATAAGAAAAATAATGGGCTCCTGTGTTTCCTCAGCAATCAGTTGCAACTACTTTTTATTTTCCTTTTGGTTGGAGGAGACACAAATAATTACTTTGGTGATCTGAACTGCCATTTAGCAGGCAAGGTGCTCATGACTGCAATGTGGTGAGCACTGAGATGATCGCTGGTATCTGTCACTAGAAAAAATAAAAAACCAAACCAAAGCAATCCAAACCCAATGCCACTTCTCGTTAAGATCTTTGCTGTTAGTTATTGTGCTCTTTGAAGCTTCAGCACGTGTGTCTGTGTTCTGGATGAGGCACTGGATGTGTTTTGGGGGCAGTGGCAGGCCAGGAACAAAATGAGAAACGCCAAAGCGCCCGGGAATACCTCATGTTGTTCATCATCTGGGATTCCGTTCTCACTTGTGCAGTCAGTCAAGTTTCATTTTTCTAGGAAAAAAAAGCTATTTTTAGGACATGCCTGGTATGTGACTTCTTTAATATTCAAAACTTAAATTACACAAAACACTCTTAGTGATATACATCACTTAAAGTTGTTGGAGGAAACCAGGAATTGTGAATTGGGATCTTCAGAGGCTCTGTAAGGAAAGCCATTTAATTTATATTTTCTGTAATTATATCAAGTATACACACTAGGTATATACAAGTATATATACTATACTGTATATATATATATATGTATACTATACTATACTAGTATATACTAGTATATATACAAGTGTATATACTAGTATATACAAGTAAACTCACTAGGTTTGGAAGGCTATTCAGGAGGACATTTAATAATTTCTTTTCCTTCAAGGCAAGATTAATTATACTCATGCCATTACTGGCAGATACAATAATTTAATGTGCTCCTGAAAATCTAAAGTGATGGTGATTTTCCAAACAAGTGTTTTCAGAAAATGGCAGTGTATTTAACAAAACCAGTAGTGTTCACCAGCTCTGGTGATGAATGCTTCAAGTGTTGTCTTTTCTTTTTGTTTAGAAGATCAAGGTGGCAGCGCTGCGCATGTACACGTGCTGTGTGGAGAAAACTGATTTTGAGGAGTTCTTTACCAGTAAGTAGGGGGCTGATGGTGTTTGAACTGCTGCCCCAGTAAGAGAACTTACCATGGAATTATGTCACTGGATATATTTATGCTGATAAATGCAACAACAAAAAGATTTGTCAGATCCTACCAGGGCATAGTCAACTGGAAGGTGACTGTACTGCAGCATTCCCTTAAGCTCTGGAGTGACAGGGCTACAGGGGCAGACTCTGGAGTCTGGCATTGTTACATTTTCCCTGCTGCAGCGGGGAACAGGAACAGGGGTGGGATGGGTAAGACTCAGAAAGCCTGGACTTCAAAGGATATTGCCATTTTTTAATACCAGGGATGGGATAAACTAAGAATCCAAATATCTCTTCCCTTTTTATGGTGGTCACATGATCTCTGTGTCGTACCCTGTGCCACCCCCAGTACAACTGGGATGCAGGTGAGGGAATCACTCTCATCCACTAACGCACAACTTTTTTACTATACAAGGTCTGTTAGATCACAGGGATCTCCTGTCTCTTTCTATCATGGCTGGGGCAGGTTTGGGTACAACTTAAGACTACATTTTTTACTGACCTTGACAGCATTAAATCAGGACACATCTCTGTGGACTCCAGCTCCTTACTCAGCTGTGTCTCTAAGCAAGATTTTTCCCCCTGATGGGGGAGTGACTTTAAAGAAACTTTCAGCACTCTCTGCATAAGATAGTTTATTAAGTCTTATCAGAGAAGTAAGGTCACTAGCGTGACCCAGACACAGCACACAACAGAGAAGTGCAGCAGTATGCTTGTAGAATGCTGAGAATGCTTGCAAAATGCTTGCAGAATGCCTGCTTATCAAGATAACATGGCCTTCTTAAAGGTAAATTATCCAATTAAAGCTTAAAATGAAAGATATTTTCACTTTTCTACCAATGATAGACAAATGCTTTAGTCACGTATACAGGAACTGCGGAATTTTTCATCCAATAATTTTTAGGAGCCTACTACTGCAAAATATGGCATACTAGAAGAAGAAAGCCTAGAAACAATAACAATCCTCCATCTTGGAGTTTTTGCTTTTTGTCTGTTTACTACATTAATAAACCCAACACCTTTAGATTTTTCACCCTGTGATAACCTTACATAATACTCTATTATTTAGTTCTCATTGAAGTAGATTCTAGTTCTTCCCAAAGAGTTGGCAGTTTTCTCCATGGATAAAGGTCAAATACAGTGTTGTCCAGGAGGGTAGAACCCTTCAAAACAGGCAGGGAAATACTCTCCGCCTTCAGGGCTCCCACAATATCTTTACTGGATAGAGAGTATGACTAGAACAGAGATATAAGTCCCCCCTGTAAGTATGTAGGTATATTAGTGCCTTGGATTGAGATGGTTTTTTTGATATTGTACTGTATTTTATTGTTTTAACTATTAGCTAAAAAATCTGTTGTAGCTTTGAATAGTTTCAAACCTGACTGGTGAAGGGCAAAGATGTACTTTTGAGACTTATGTAAGCTACAATAATATTTTTTTCTTATATAAATTGTTTCCCATGTCAGTGTGATTTAGCTGGTCATAAACCCATTAGCTGGATCTGGCCTGTCACCTGGATCCCTGAGCTACCAGCTGCTTTCTTACAGCACAGGTTGGGGCTGCTGCCTCGTGAGAGATCAGCTGAAGGGACACCTTCATCCAGTGCAGAGCTTATTGAGGGTGGTTTGTTACATCGTGTTGCTACTGCAAGATTTTCAGATGGTTTTCAGAAGGTTTTCCAAACCTGTGATGTGGTTTCAGCGGTTGCAGGAGTGAGAGAACTCTGTGAGCAGTAGGATTCATCACTAGTGATGAAAACTAGAGAACCTCGTTTTCCCTGTGCACACCCTCTCCCAGCTGTGTGCCTTCCCAGGCTTGCTCATATAGCGTCTCCTCTGTTTGTGGTATTTAGCTCTCAGACAGGGGCTTTGCTGTCTTTAACTGGTGTTTCACTGTCCCACTCTAATTGTACAAAGATCTATAAATGTTGCCCTAGCTTAAAATTTAAAGGAATTTCAAAGCATGTCTGTGGA
Source organism: Daphoenositta chrysoptera (assembly GCA_013397915.1). Taxonomy (NCBI): domain Eukaryota; kingdom Metazoa; phylum Chordata; class Aves; order Passeriformes; genus Daphoenositta; species Daphoenositta chrysoptera. Next base: position 49,487 of record VZRO01004502.1, read on the forward strand.
AAAAATACTGGCACAGATTTTCAGGCTCAATACTGAGTAAAATAGCTTCAGTTGTGTTTTTCATGTTGTCTTACTGTCCTGAAAAGAAAACATGTATTTTAAAGAGTAGGATATGTTTGCATGGACTTGAGACAGTTGTTGTCTAAGGGACAAGGCAGTTTCCTGGGACTGATGGAGTGCATGATGCACCCGTTGGCTGGGATCAGTGCCTGTGGTTCCAATGAAATCATTGTTTTCATATCAAAACAGGTAAAAGAAGTTTCTTTTACTTCTGTCTACGTAGAAATGCAGCTGTTTGGGGGATTAGCTCAAAAATGTAACAGGCTTGTGATCCATGTTAAAAAGTAGTTCCCCTAAAACACAGGCAGTTGTGGGATGGACAGGAAGCTTTTAACATGATTTTGCCATGGAGAAGCTTTAGGCTGTGGTTGCATGGGCAGCTGAGTTGAAGTAGCAGCCAAAGGCAAGTCTCACTTCTCCATCTTCCTGTGCCCCTGTTCTGGACTGGACAGTTATGTCCTTGGGCAATGTTCAGGTCACTGAAAGAGAACAGCCCAGTTTACTGACATCCTAGTTTGGTATTGGTGAGCTAAAGTGGCACATGGAAGGGTCTGGTGGAGAGCAGCTGTGACACAAAGCAGGTGCTAAGGAGTGCATAATTGAGAGGGGAACATGGCATGGAGCAAGATACCCAACTTTCACTTGAGCTCACCATGTCTTCATCAAACTGTGTTAGGAGCTGTTTTTTTCCTTTTACAACTAAAGATGGACATTGCTTAAGCCCATTGCTCCTTCCTGAAGGAGCACCCTGGGGGACTGGTAGGAAGAGAAACAAGTACCTGTGAACTCTGGCTGGTGCTGCACCCCTCCCAGTGCTGTGCTGGCCAGGGAGCCCCAGGGCAGGACGGTGCTGCCTGAGCCACAGCCGTGTGCTGTGAGCTGTGCTGTGTTTGTGCTCTGCTGCCCCCAGCACTTCTGGCTCTAGCTGGAGGGCGTTGATATCCATATAAGTGAACTGCTCAGTCAGCTTTGCTCTCTGGAGAGCTTATTAGCTCCTTCCCAGCTGTGTATGAGCCCCGTTAACCTGCTGAGCTGACCTGGGAAACCTGCAGCCGTTCATGTGTGAAACCACTCGTGGGCTCGTTAACCTGCGTGAGCAGAACCAGTTCTTCACAGAGCCCTCTTCAGTGTTTCTGGATGTGCATTTGTGGTGTGGTTGTGTTGTGGCATAAGGAACAACTGCACTGTGACCTTACAGAACTTGGATTAGTGTGTGGAGTTTGTAGGGTAGCTCTCCTACAGAGGTGACAGTGTAAAGAATGGATAGTGTGGTGGTGAGGACTAGGACAGTGATAGCATTTCATGTCTTATGGGCTCTCTTCCTATCTCACTGCATTCCTGCTGATGCTCAGTGGAATTTCTGTGGCACAGTAGGAGAGCCCTGTGACGTGCCTGTCTGTATATGCCTTAGAACTGCAGTTCCCAAAATACAGACTGTGGATATGCAAGTCATGAGGTCACTGTAGGATCTAAAGAAGGTGTTTTAATTGAGACTCTTGAGACTCTTGAAACTGCAGTTAATGTTATTATGCTTGCCATCCTTTGTCTCTTGATATTGGATCACTCATGGACAAAACTTTGGGAACTCTGCTTTAGAGCCCATATCCCAAATGTCTGTACTGTGCAGCTTATGTGGAAAGTGGAGCTATTTTAGGACTTAAGCTGTTTCTGGTTTAAAGGAGAAGAGAGAAGCAGCAGAGGGAATAGCAAAGTTGATGGTGCCAGCTTTGGCACAGAGCTTGGGTAGTTCTGATGCAACAGAGGAGAGAGCTTCATGCCTGACCTCAGACTTGAAAGGTCAAAAGAACTTTTAGGATCAGGCAGGGGATACTCAGAGCTGAACTGGAGTTTGGCTGATGAATATGGACTGCAGGGTAACCTTGAATTCAACTTGAACTAGTAATACTGTTAATTCTCTGTAGCCAGGCAGCTGCAGCAGTAGAGAGCTCGTCCTACTAAAACAGCCTTTTGGATGGCTCCTAGTGGGGCTCAGCGCAGCTCGAAAAGGCTGGAGCTTACAGGACTCTTGATTCTTGTGTCTCCCATACCCCACCTGGTGCCTTCCAGGCTCCTTCTCCTGCCTGCCACACTCAGGGGAACACTGACAGCACACGTGTTCTTTTGCAGGATATGGGGATATTATCCCATTGTACCCTTTCTAAAGTTGTGGTAGTGGCAAAGATGACCCATCATGAAAAAGTCCACGGTCAAGTTTTGCATCCCTTACTTGATGAATTTTAAGTGCAGAATATGACTGCAGGAAAACACATGTCCTCATAATTCTGAGCATTGCTGTCTCTTACGGTACCAGACATGTTACCAGGATGTGTTCTGTCCACAGAACAGGTTTATTATCCAGCTGATAATATTAATAATAAATAAATAAATAAAATAAGTAATTTCATAGGTAGCTTTATCATCAGACATTTTTTTCTTTATCTAGTTTTATTCTGAGGGGAGTGGTCCATCCTATAATGAAACAGAAGATTATTCTCCCCAGATCGTTTACTAGAATAAGGTGTTCCAACCCCCCGAATTTTAGGATTCCATTCTTTTTTACAAATCTGATAGCTGAGGGCAAGCTTCTTGCTTTAAAGGAGCCACCCTCCCTATAAATTTACCACGCAGACAGTCCAAATATAGAAGTTGAAAATTATTTATAAAAATAGAATTGCAACTCTTGGAAAATTAGAGAAAAAATTCTTGCCTCCTGGGTACTGAATAGGTCTTTAAAAACTTTCCATATTTCCAGGACCAGAGGTGTGAGCTTTGCTTTCCACTGCAAAGTGATTTCTGTGGTGGGGGACTGATCCATGGGAACTCCTACTGGAGAAACCTCTGTCTGAACTGAGTGTTTGACTGTTGCCTGTGGAACCTTCATTTACTGAGATGGCTTGGTTAATGCAGGCATTGTGTGCTCCTGCCCTAGTTAGAGATGCCTTGGCGTGGCTTTAGGTCAAAGTAGTCATTTCTAGCACAGGAACTATTTCTAATAGGAATGAGAGAGCCAAGAGGGTAGAAGGGTGAGGGAGGTTTTTGTTTAATCTCCAAACATGGACTGTTAGTGTCCTTGTACTGTCTTAGAGGTGATGTATGAGCACTGGTGCTGAAGCTTGGCACCTCTTAGGACTGATGGAGTCATCTCTCTGGGGAGGGAGGAATAGTGGTGATCTGTCTGGTTCTTCTGACCAGAGCTGGCATATAAAAAGAAAGAGGCTGTGAAAGTATTGCTTCATCATCTAGGTGAATCACATTGGTAATACTTGACAGCCAAGAAGTATAGGAGCCAGGGAGGAATCTATTCAGCATAGAAAATATGAGGTTGACTTCCCTAGGGCACATCTGACTGTAGAGTCACTTTCTGAAGGCTCTCTGGCCTTTTTCCAGCTAGGTTTGAACAGCTCAGAAGACAACACCAGGTGCTGGGTAGGCCAAGATGGCTGTCTCAGATCCTTCTCATTAGGGACTTCCCTAAAAAACTTCTCCAGGAAGCACATGCAGAGATGTGCTTGGGGGGAAGGTTTAAGATTGACAGGAACTGAAGGGTTTGGCATGCACAGAACCCACACATTCATTTTTTTTCAAGCATGAGGAAGAGGAATATGGTTTTTGTGCCACGTGGCCTAAATCTCCAGCCTCACATCCTAACAGCACATGGAAAGCCATCATGTGAACATATATATGGACAAGCCATCTCTGGGGAAACCAGTGGCTGTGGGAGTAGAGCTGAATCTGGAAACAGGTTGTTCCTGTGGTTGGTTAATGGGTTTAATCCTAATGTAGTCAGGCTAGAACACTTGGAGTGCTGTGGGCTGTGCAGCCATGGAGGAAATCCAAACAGTGGAGTGGGAGCGGAGACCCAGGTAACCCAGAATTCTGTCCCTGGCAGGGGACAGCTGCACATGGGAAGGAAGAGTGTAAGAACTGAGCAAAGCATCCATTGATTCCTCTGTGTTATTTGCTTCTGCTTGCTCTGGGACTTTCCAAGCTAGAAGCCACATGTTTGTCTCATTCTCCATTTTCCTGGAATTTTTTCCCCCTGTAGAAGTTATCCAAGTGAGCTCTAAACACCTGAAATCTTTCAGGATCCACAGCATCCTGTGGCTGCATGTCCTAGAGTTTAGGCACAAACGTGACAGTAAATGATATTTGCTTCCAGTATGTATGTACTGTTATTACTGAAAATAAATTACTAAAATGCTTTTCGATTTTGGTGTAGTAGATTTCGGTTAAGCCCAAAATGTGATTAAATTCATTTTAATGTTTTGTTTTGCTTTTGTGTTTGTTTTTTTTTTCCCTTCCATCAAGAGTGCCAAATGCCTGATACTTTGAATTCATGGTTTCTAGTAGCCCAGCTTCATGTCTGGTAAGTGAAAAACAAAACAGTAATATAAGTATTTTCAGGAAATTGAGTTATATACACCTTAATTAGAGAAAAAGTAGAGCCTTCTATCCATGGTTGATAATAGAGGTTATATTCATTTTACTGATGACTGAATTTCAGCAGTTTTCTGCTGAAGAACAAAAAGTCCCATAGAGAAGATGGCATCTCTTACATCTCAAAATTCCTCACTAGTGGATTGATCTTTGCCATGAGTTTTCTAAAAGCCTTGCTCAGGCTATGTGGAAAAACCTTACTTGGATGTTTTAGGAAAGGTTTAAATTTATTTAAAAGTAATTTAAATTGGGAGAATTTGTGGTGATGAGAAGTATTTAACAAATTATAGCACTGGCATTTATTATTTCACCTCTGAAAAGTACATGCAGGGTTGTGAATGCCAGCTTGGCTGCATGTAAAAATATTTAACACCTTAAACATGAAGTTTTTTCCCTTTTTCATTTGTGAAAATAGTAGCCAAAAAAATCAGGTTTTCATCTAGCATTACATACTTATAAAGGTCAGAGGATGCACAAGGGAGTACAGTAATTTTCTAAGTGCCAGATCTTTCAGGGAACTGAAGTCCATAGACTTGGGTTCAGCTGTCCAAAGGCTGAAAGGAAGGTTGTACTGAAATAGCTGCACTTAAGGTCCCTTATTTCCTTGCCTCCTCCTTTTTCCCTTCCCTCCTTTTAATTTCCTTACTTCTCAATATAATGAAAGATGGGGCAAGTCATTTCACTAAAGAGTGAATAAATTAGCAGAACCATTGAAATATTAATCAGTTAATTAAATCAGTGGAATCAAGTAAGGAGGACCCTTGAAATTTGCAGTTAATTTATTTCTTCCTGTTCCTTGTGGGAAAAAGACTAAAAATTAATTGATGAGCTAATAATTCATATAGGTATTTTGAAAACTAGTGCAATAAATGCTAAAAACTAGGCTGTTTGTAAGTATCTGGGAAAACCAAAGAGAGCTAAGATGAATCTGCAGAGAACACACTTTTTTCACATTGTCTTGATTTCTCATTGACAGGACAGTGTATCCTGTGATTAATACACAGCATCAAATTAAAGATTAATTATAGAAATAAACAAGGGAACTATGACAGATGAAACTTGTATAGGATAGGCACAAGTTTCTAAGATCAAAGCTACATTGGCTTCATTTGAAGGTGGCCAGGAGTCACTGTCCTTTGAGCTGGTGACGTTATGGAGATATTTGCTGAGGAGAATTGAAATACTCTTTATGTGTAAGATACGCTGCACAGGTTGACAGCAATATCCTGCAGCAGCAGCAAAGAACCAAATCCCTCTGCCTCATTGTGACAGCAGTGAAGATTCAAAGGTGGAGGTTAGCACTAGAGGTTAATTTTTCTAGGGTTCATGAGCCTGGCTCCTCTGTGTTCCTGGCAGGTTCACCTAAAGAGCACTGTCATTCTGGACCACAAATGAGAGACCCAATTCGATATTCCAGGATGCAGAGAAGCCTGTGACAGGCCTGTTCACTACCTGGGTCATTGGGAAATGCTGTAGGTGTTGCTTACGATAAGATCAGTGACCAGCATCCTGCCATGACATACTTTGCTTTCCCAGGCAGGTTTATTGCTATGTTCTTTGGGATTCTCTTTCTTTAGGCAGTTTGGCCTCAATAACGGGGGACCAGAAGTGCTTCAGCTAGCTTTGGCAAGGTCAAGGACATCCTACCCCTGTCTGAAGGCTCCAGTTCTCTGTCTTTCCTGTTGGAGCATTTGCCTCAGGGGCTAGAAATCTTCCTGATCTGGTGGCCAATGACCTGCCAGGAGATTCTGATCACCATCAGCTCCTGTTCCCCCTAGAAGAGCAATCTGCATCACTTTCTTATGTACTTAGTCCCTCTTATTCAGCAGTTTAGTTTCTACTGAGTTAGAGTGTCTTCCAGAGCCACAGATGATGAGAATTTTTCCTACTTTGGTACACTTTGTCTCCTTTTCTTACTGTTGTCATTGTCAGCATGTTCTAGTCAACTTTTCCATGCTTTTTGCATCCCAGCTTTTACAGACTTAAGGTGCTTGTCAGGGCACGTTGTTGTGTTGCACATTCTGGTGGGTTCTCTTTGAATCCCTGGCTCTTACTTCTTTTTGTCTGTGAACAGAGTATTCCTACGGACCCCAATCAGAAAGAAAGGAATTCAGGCTCTCATGTTTAGCCTCTGCTTTTGCAAACTTCTTTCAAGATAATGTTCCTTTAGAAACACTCCAATGCCTTCCAGTGCAGTGCTAAAATTATGGTTTAAAAAGTCAACCCATCATTATTCTTTCCTGATTGTCATGTTTTTATATGCCTTTTCTGTTACTTCACATCTTTGATGTCAGGAGGACTCTCGGTTTATATTTTGAAGTCCAGACCTTTAGAAAAGTTCTTTATTTCATCTGCTGGGTTTGCATTTTCCCGTGCATCTAAATGGAGTATTGGCTGAATCCAGAGCTGTTACCCAACTGCCAAAGAAATTACTTGGGTGACTGCTAAGAAATGTCTTGGTTCAGTATTTATCACGTAGATACGTAGAGCTCCCTTCATATTTTCACCAGACCAAACTTGGTGACGTCTCTGAAGTATTTAGGATCAAATAGAGTGGTGCTACAATTCCTGTTCTGAAAGACTCAGAGACCTGTTGCAAAAGTCCATCTAAGCATTGTTTTTCTTAAGGAAATCTGCACTTAGAAAAGTTTTGATTGGCCTGAGGAAGTCCAGAGGCGAATGAGAACCACTGAGCGTGTAGAAAACAGTTCCTGCAGGAAAAGATTTCTGTGATTTGCGTAGAGAAACCTGAGGACACAGTACCATTTTCAAATGTGGTGCTTCAGAAGAAAGGGAAAAAACTCTCTGTTTTGTGTCTTAATTGCATCAGAATAGTCTTGCTTGAGAGAGATTTTAAGAATAAGTTTATTTGGAATGTCTTAGACATTTAGTTGATCCTGCCTTAACATGAGGGAATGGGCTACAACAGCCTAAACAAAAGCCCCAGGGGAGAGGAGACTGCAGAGCCAGGCTGGGTTCTGTCTCCTGGATAGAACAGTGGTGGGGAGCTGGTCAGGCTGGAGCACAGGAGAACGTGCAAACCTAATTAGGACCTGTTCAGAATTCTGCTGGTAATCATCATTCACTGAAGTGTAATGTCACAACAGAGCTGATGGAAAAGTCAGTTCAGGAGCTTCCCGCTGTCCCCCAAGCTGGTAGCTGTTCATGGGTGGGTTAAACAGAATAAAGCCTTCCAAAAATGCTGTTGATACTTGTGTTGTTTATCCAAAGTAATTTCCTTGAATAACTATAGCATAGCTGCAGAAATAGTTGCTCTGGAGCAACTGAGGAAGCAGGAATGAGTGGCCAGGTATGGGGGACAGCAGGAAGGTCCGAGTGGGCTTTACGCTTAATGGCTCATCACACCTTGATGCATGGTACAGGACACCTCAGAGCGGTGATCAGGGGTTGTCAACCACCACTTGTGGTGTTTGGGCCAGTCTGGCACTCTGGGAACAGACAGAAGCAGTTGTAACTGAGGCTGTTGTGAGAAACTGCAACATCTCAGCTGAGATGGGTTGAGTTGCAGATGCTCCTGATCCTTTTCAGCCATCCTTTTGTATCATTTTCTTCTAAGGTAATCTCTCTGCATAACTTAAAAACAGCAAAAATTATCCAACCCAACCAGTGTGAGGTAGACACCTTTCTAAAGATAGTTTGGAGTAATTTTCCTTTCAGGGTTTGATGAAGATGAATCAGTATTTGACTAAACTACAGAACAGATTGTGCAGCGAAATGATGAAATGTTTCACACCATGGCGATCTAGAGTTAGGAGGTTTATAGGCTTTAAAGAGTCTGTCGCCTCAGACAGCAGGTGCAGTAACAAACTACCAAACTTTCAAATAAGCTGCAAAATTCCATGATCTCACTTGTGGTGCTGCAGCACAGCTCTGTGACAGCACAGTCATCCAAACACAGAGCTGCCATTTAGGCTCCATGAGTAGCAGGTTTTCCTCTGATCACCACTCCAGTCCTGCTCATCATTGACCAGTTGTTGCCTGTTGGTCTCTGCACTGCTCTCTCCACCTGCTTCTCCACCCCTGAAGGCACACAGCGTAGGAAACACTGTTTATGCTCAGGGGGAGCTTTTCTTGCCCCTGAGCTTTTCACCCCTGAGTTCACCTATTCAGCAAGAGAAGTATGAAAATGCTTTTTAAAGCCCCAAATTAGTCTTTTAAACGGAGTCTTTTTCTCTTTTACTTGTTAAGAGTGAGTAAAATTTTTTAATTCAGTAATTCACTTTTTTGTACCGTTCAGTTATGAAAATGCACAAGAGGAGCAAAGGTTTGGAAACTGGTAGAAGTAAAGTGAAAGTTTTAAGCTCATTGTTTATTTCTTTTGTGGAAGGTCTGGTACCTGGACAGCTATTCTCTGACAGCTGTTCTCTGATCACTGTTTGAACAGAGAGCTTTGTCATCCTTCTGTGAGAAAGTGAGGATTTGGTTTTGGTACCATCTTAATTGCATTTGTTTGCTGGGACAGTGGTTCTAACTAGCAAGAAGAATACAGGACTGCTGCAGATTTTGCTGTTTCAGTTTTTGTCTCTGTGACTGTCCCTGGCAGTAAGTTTTACTTCTTTTGCAGGTTGAAAAATATGTTTCCTTTACTAATCATACACAAGACAGAACCCATCATAAAGATGGACATCTGTCCTTTTACAGGTCATCTCAGCACACTTCAAGTGTTTGCGATTTTCCTGGTTGAGCTGGCATTCATACTTTTAATGCCTGTAGATCTTATATTCACTAAAGAAATGAACCTATTTAAAAATAAATAATCATATTTTCCTTTTAGCTCTTGTGGCGCATTCACAATTGTTAGTGTGTACCAGCTCCACAGTGGCCTCCAGCAGCTCTGCTGTCTTGGTTTTACAGGAGCTGGGAGCATTTTCCTACCTGTAGCATGTCTATGAAAAGCTGTGGCTTCTCTCACCTTCAGTGTTTGAACATCACTTTGGCTACAGTCACTCACTCAGTCCTGGAAAGGCACTTCTGTCTTTCAGCACAGGAGCAGAGTTGCGGAATGAGGTAGAGAAGGTGGGACAGGTGATGGGACTGGTCCCAGTCCGGTGAGGAATCAGCCTGGGCTTCAGTTCATGCTCTCTACAGATGTTTTATAAGAGGCAAAATAAAATGATTATTTTATTTTGTAGACAGAACAGCAGCAATGAAGTTCGAGTGGCTTTAATGCTTTAAAAAAAAAAAAAAGGCAAAACAACTCAACCTGATATTCTCATTAAGATCTCACAACGCACTTACAAACCTCTGAGTTGGTTTTACATGTGGGGGTTTTGCCAGGTGGCTGGACATGTATCCAAAGACCCCTGTAGTTGAAATAATGTAGGACATTGCTAATGTGCATTGGTTGAAGTCTGTAACTTGCTTAAGCTTTCCCAGCTTGGCTAGTTGGGCTCTTACAGCACTTGAGTGCACCAAGCTGAGCTACAGCTGGCTCGGAGCCTGGGATTAAACAATCCATGTGTTCCTGCTCCAGAGGCTGAGGTGTTCTTAAGGCTGAGGAATTTGGGTTGCAGTAGTGTTTAACTAGATTACAGTACTGTCAACAAGAATAGAGTCCACTGTCACTCTTCCATGGCTGGATTGGCCAAAATCCAGCAGATACAGCTCCTGAGTACAGAATGGAAAAGTTTGTGATGGATTATTAAAAAAAAAAAAACCACAACCAAAAAAAAACCCCTGTGTGTATTTTTCTCCTGATCACAAACATATACTGTAAGGAAAATTTTAAATGAGGTGGAATGTACTTAATGTACTCTTTCCTTTTTAAAAAAAGCCCAGGAGCTCTGACTGTGGTTGTGCTCTTGCAGGATGTGCCTGGTGCGGCTGAAGCAGGAGGGCCGCACAGGGAAGTACATGTGTCGCTACATCGTTCACTGCATGTGGGAGGATGTTGAACAGCGTGGGAAGGTCATGGGGGTAAGTCCTCTCTGGTGGTGTTAATCCCATGGGAATTTAAAGATTCCCATCTTTCAGTGCTTTTGTGGATTTGAATATCTTAGAAAAATGCTTGAGAATCAACCTGTTTGATTTCTTTACTGGCTTAAGCTGGTACCTGCAGCCCTCACTCCAGACCATTCATTCCCTCAGCTGCTGTATTGAGCCACTGGCCTTGTTTCTGAAAGTGCATCATGGCCTGGATAAAGGCTTTGATTTGTCTGAAATTAATTACTTTCCTACATGATTTGCCATGTGATTGCAGAAATGGATGCTGCTACAACACAATGGGTATAAGAATAAGCAGCTGGGATAGGGAGGAATGTGACTGGTGCCAAATCTATAGCCACAATTTCAGTAATTCCAGCAGAGCTCTGAGTTTCCTCTGCATCTAAAATGGTTAAAGGAAAGTTAATCAAAAAGGGGTTTCTGTCAAGTTCCTGCAGACAACTATAACTAGTCCTTGGTGTAGTGTATTTTTCATTTTGGATTCTCTCTGTACCTGATCTTTATCACAAAAAAAAATGTTCTAAGGAGAGAGTAGTTCCAAGGAGAGTTCATTTGCAAGTTTGAAGGAACAAGAAGGCTCTGGCTTATTTTGAGGAAGGTTATGGTAGTTGGTTGTAATGGTAATTTCTGTCCTTAAAGTCTGAAAATGTGTTTCTCGAGCCATGTGTTGGTGATTGTCTGAAGAGAAGGCATTGCAGAGGCAGTGGAAGTAGGTGACAGCAGACCTGATACAGGTGAGGCTGCCTGTGTTCAGGGCACTTCTCTGGGAGAACAGGGCTGGGAAAGATCTCCCGTGTTGTCAAAAAGGAAGAGAACTGTTCAGTGATTAAATAGAGGTTTGTCTATGAGCAAAATAAATTATGCTGTTAGAGAAGCGACAGTTTTCATGTAGCAGTAATAATGGCGTATGGTCAAGCCTTAGTTGTCAGTTCAATTGGAGAAGCTGCCAGGATGTTCCTGGTGGTGCCAGTCAAGGGAATTAACCAGTGAGTTAGGATTTGGGGTGCAATCACATTAGTAATTCAAGAAGTTTCTCTCTGATCCTTTAATTTGTATGTGGTTTCAGAAGGTGTTGGTTCTGGTGTAACTTCAGTTATTCCATCAGCAACAGCGTTTGTTCCTAGTTGTTGGGAATTCTGTAGCTTTACTTTGTTACACGTTGCTTTTAAAGACAAGACATCCTGTTAATCTTCTTTTGAATTAAATCTAAATTCATACATCTGAGAATTTTTTGCTATATTAATGTGCTTGGATAAATTCCAGTATGGGAATCTCCTCTTTCTGGTAGGGCAGCGTGAGTGAGCCTGACAAATCAGATGTACTGGAGGAAAAGACTGAATGAAAGAGCTTCTTAATTTTTGTCCTTATCCAATGCCTTCCATGTCATACCATTGGTTGATTCTACTTTCTCTAGGAACTACACACAGCTCAGAGCTTTACTCTGGGTGTAAATTTAAGGTTCTTCTTCTTAAAGCAAAAAAACCCCAAAACCCTAAACAAATCCCAACCAAACATGTTGTCTCCCAAAGCACCTGGAAGTCTCTGTCTGATTCCATGGAGAAAATTAACCTTTGGAACAAAAAATTATTTGTCTGTTTCTTCTGACCCTAATTTTGTCTTATATGAACAAAGTGCTGGCTTGTAGTTTTCTGTGCAGGGTTGGAAGCAGCAGAAAGCAAAGAGGAGCAAAGCTGGCTGTTTGCTGCCCTTCCAAGCAATGCAGGACTCCAAAGTGAAGCATGCTGAAGGTTAGGGATGTATTGAAAGCTTTACAGTAAACCTTAAGGGAAAAAAGATAGTGCTTACAGTCAGTTCCTTTTAAAGGGATGCACAGGGTTTCCATTTATGCAAACTAAACTATTCCATTGCTCCACAAAATTCCCTGAATTATAAAAAATCCATCAGTGTCATTATGTTTTCATCCAGTCTGTACCCTGAACTGTTTCTACATGCATTTTGCAGTAGTATGGCTGCTGTGTGATGCAACTGCGAGGAGCTCTGAAGTTGCTGGAATGCCATTCATTCCCTGCCTTGTCAGGTTAGGCATCTGGTCAGTTTATCCTTGAATTGAAATTGTGCAGTCTTAGTAGGAATGACCCTGCAGTGGAATCTCCAGCGTGCTTAGCTTGCAGTACTGTGATTCCTATAATACACCAGACAGTGGCCTGGTGCTAACACAGCCTTTAAGTGGCCATAGCAGATGCTCAGAGGAAGAACCTGCACATTTCAGGGCTTAATCTCCAAAGCAGTTACACCTGTGTGTGTATTTAGTACAGCTGAGCTGCACAGAGGCCCCTTGGTTTAATGAGCCTCCCTGGGTGAGAAGTGAATTCCTGAGCAGGCACTGATGGGGGGTGAGAAAGCAGAGTGGACTCCCTGGGGGCAAATTTGGAAATCAGGACTGTTCTCTTCTCCTGTAGTCTTGTAGTATTTTGTTGTTGTTGTTGTTCTTTTCTTTCATCTTTTATTTCTTCCTGATCTTTCAGTCATTATTCATAGCCTGTGGAGACAGGCTGAGAAAGTTGGGGCTATTGAGGCTGGAGAAGTGAAGGGTGTGTGGAGACCTCACAGTACCTTTCCAGAATCTGAAGGGGCTACCGGGAAGCCAGAGAGGGACCCTTCCTCAGGAACTGCAGTGACAGGACAAGGGGGGATGGCTTCACATTGAAAGGGAGGGAATTTAGGATAGAAATGTGGAAGGAATTCTTCCCTGTAAGGGTGGGGAGGCACAGGGTGCCCAGAGAAGCTGTGGCTTCCCCATCCCTGGAAGTGTCCAAGGCCAGGCTGGATGGGGCTTGGAGCAACCTGGTTTAGTGGAAGGTGTCCCTGCCCATGGGATTTTGTTGAGATAACAAACTTCTTAGTCTGTTCTGGTAGTGTTTATTGTATGTTAGATGAAAATTATCTATGCACTGATGTTTGAAGATGTTACCAGTTCCCCTGCTCCTTATCACTGCTTTATTTTCCGTCCTCAGTGCCAGTGATTCTGGCTTCATATCCCACTTCACTCATGCCCCTTCGTGGGCAGTTCCTGTGTTTTCCATGCTTGTTCACTCTTCTCCACTCACCTTCCTTCCCTTCACAGAGCTGTACCCTGATTGAAGTCTTTCTCACCTCTCACCTTTAGCAATTGCAAGTTTTGAGTGACCAATAAAGAGCAGTTTCCCTAGTGCTACATTCTCTTTATTAATCTTGATCTCATTATCCCTAATGATTTTTTTTAAACTGAAGCTGAGGTAATGGCAGAGGGTTTGTGACCTGATTGAGGGATATGTGTAACAGCAATTTATTTTTGAGTAATGAAGTCCTGCAATCAGTAAATATTCTGCCTCAAAAAGAAAGTGGTCAAATACATCAAGAATAGTAGATAAAAAGAAGATTCTATTAATGTTCCTCTGTCAATGCTTTTAAATTTCAGAATCCGAGTCTTTTTCAGAAATAAGGTAAATGAAAAGAAACTTTACTGAATGTTCAGAGCACTAAATTATCATTTGCATAGATCCTAGGAGGTTAGGAAATTCCATTCCTTGCCTTTTGTCTCATGCAAGTGTATCAAAGATCAAGATTTAACTCCGATTCCTGTATTGTGGTACAAGTGACAGAGCACCTGGATGGAATTGCTGGCTGGATGCAATTAGTTTAACTTGTTGACATACAAAGTTGCAGTTCTTTAGTTTGCTTCCAATCTAGCAACAATGCCAACACTTGATGCAGAAAATGGACACTATATTCCTGGTTTATTGCAATGTGCCATCTGCTCTTAGCTGGTTCATTGAAGCTGAAAGGGGTAGAATGTAGAGCATTTTAACTGCTAATTTACATCAGCTCCAGCTCCAAATGGAGTTTGTATTATTTCAAAACCTGGTTGTTAAAACTGCTGAGATTTAAATCTCTGCTACAAAGTTTTGGGACATGTTAGCCTGAGCTCCTTCAGCACTCCTGAATGTCGGCAAGAGTCAGAAACGCAAACTTGACACAGCTGTAAAAACACATGGAGAGCCTGTGGCCTCAGCAAATTCTACTGGTGCAGGCATATTTCAGATATAAATTTTACTCTGCTGTCCCTAGTACTAATGAAGTCAGTCTCTTTTGGTGGGTTTGCAGCCAGGTGTGTCCAGTTCTGTGGCTAACCAGTGCTCTTTACTTAATTTTTCCACTAGTGACATTTCTATCAAACTTTAAAAACAAACTGAAAAATTGGCTTGATGCAATGGCTCCAAGTGTTAATAGTAACATTAGGCTGGGTAAAAGAGTTCCTTTGGATCCTGCTTTGCCAGAGATCTCCACCTTGTGGCTTGCAGGGAATAGATTTATACTGTGCAAACTGGCAGCTGCCTCATCAGTTTGGAAAGGGAATTCTCTCAGGACTAGACATTGCTGCTATTTTCTCCCTAAGGGAGTTCTGGAGCCACCTGAGTATTAAGATGGCTGATCTCTGTACTGTGCTTTAGTAACTGTGTGGATTTAAAAGTTGTTATAAGTTTAAGTGTATTTTAATACCCTTAGATGAAGCTGCAGAGTTGATCAGAAGGACATGTAGGTGTTCCCTGGGACAGGATTTCAGCTGATAACAGGACAAGAGGTATGAGGGTTAAATAAATCATTAAATTAGAGAATTTCAACCACTCAAAAAATCCCAAACCAAAAAATCCCCAACACCCCTTCTCTCTCCTCCAAGCACCCTACACTAATACTTGTGGGTACAAATCCAGTGGTATCTCAGGAAGATCCATAAGGTTTTATTCCAATACTTGTAATTGGTTGTAGGCTCACTTTACTTGCTTTGGTCCTGTGTGTTGTGGTGGCATTCTGCTGCTGAAATGAATTAAAGTTGTTTTCAGTGCAAAATGACAATTCATTTTATCATGAATAAATATTCTAAAAGCTGCCAATTCATTTTATGATGAATAAATGGCTCTAAAAGAGATAAGACTACAAGGGACTGTCCAGCCCAGTGAGCCAAACATGTTTTAATTTATCATAATCTCACTTTCCTGTTTTCCTACCAGACCACTTAGACTCCTACCCCCTTTTTTTTTCCAGGAACACATCTTGGTGTCTTTTGAATTCGTTTACTGGCTCTGCTGTGTGTAGCACAATACAGCCTTTGTTACACTTTTAGCTAGAGCTGTTTATACCCAGTGACCCATAATTTGCTCTCAATTACACTCACGTACATCTGAAGTAATGGCATCAGAATCAATACATGTAACTGAGAGGTGAAATTGGCTCTGGGAACTTGAACACCATTTTCTATCTGGATACTCTTTTCACAATTAGAAGATTTCAGTTGATTAAAAATGACAGTTTACTTTACAATAGCTACAGATTTTCCTAAACTCACTTTAATTCTGTTTAAGTTACTCTTACTTGTGGAGAACAAAAGTTTGACCCTTGTAATTAAAGACTCAGAAGGCATGGTCGGAGTGAGACCAGTAAGTTGTAGAAGGGCTTTAGAGGATGAATGGACAGAGTGTAAAATTGATACAGTTTTAAAATAGAACTTAATCTTTGTATGAATTGAAGTGGGAAGCTGCTGTACTGGGGTGTTCAGGGATCCTTTCCAGGCCTGTCTTTAAAATCTGATGGGAAGTCACGGAGTCAATTCTGGATGCACAGGAGAGAAACTACATTTTTGAGAGAGATTGGGGCAGAAGGGAAGTGGGTGCAGTGTTCTGGGGCTGGAATGGGTAGTTGGGATGAAAGGAATGTACTGAAGCAAAATATTGCAGAGAAGGTACTGATTTTGTTTGAGGAAATGGACTGGGATATGAGAGAGAGGATAGTGTTCAGTACAGTTGAAAAAGGTTTTTAAAAAACCCATAAAACTAAAGAAGGGAAGTTTGAGTTTTAAATTATCTATGTATATTTTGAAATACTTTACTAGGACGTTTTAAGGAGAAAAATGTTATGATTTTTGATGACCACTTAGAATATATAAAGTCACACCAGTTTCAAGTGTTCCCTTTTATAAAAAACAAACTTAACCCTTGCCAAAGCAGTGAGATACAAAATTGGTCTGTATGGTTTTTGTGGGTTTTTTTAATAGGATACCAGACATTGTATGATTAGTTTTAGCTGAAGTTATTGTTTCAAGAACATCACAAAAAATAGTTCATCAACCCATGATCTTTTCTCAAAGAGCTTGAAAGTTCACAGTAAGTTTCCTGTCCTTTGTCATTTCATAAGTGAATAATAGTAGCAGATACTTTTCCAGAGTAAATTCAGTAAATTTGATTCTGGACATCTTAATAACTTAAATATGTAGGGCAGTGCATGTGTATGGAATTTTACCTTGAATAATCTCAGCTGTGATGATGTCTGGAACAAACAGGGATGATGCAAATATAGCTTTACCAGCACATGGAGTTTTGAAATAGGGGTCTCTTTCTCAGGTTTGTTTTTGATGTAGTTGTTCTAGAGATGGTGTCTGTGGAACCAACACACCTGGGTGAAATGTTTGGGCCATGTTGAAGATGCCTGGTATTGAAATAAAGATATAATAAATGCTTGGGTTCTTTTCAGCTAGCCTGCCCCAGTTTTCTGGCATAAAAAAAGTCAATTCTGGCATAAAAAAAATCAATTTAAATTTCCCAGATGTGTTGGATCCTGTTACTGTAAGGTGGTGTCCTTGGCCCTTGGCCTGTTCTGTGCGTTGCTCGAGTGCCTGCAGGAATTACACTGGAAGCTGCCTTGTGCACCTTTTCTAGAGATACCTTTTATATTCAGTATTACGTATTTTTTCAGTATTACATTACTCTATGTCCATTATATAGGGAAAGGTTCTTCCCCCAGAATGTGCTTTTAAGCTCCTTCATAAAAAGAGAAATAATACCAAGACCAGTGTCCTAAATCAAACCAAACAAACTATTGAGAGCTTCTCTGTTGTTCCCATACATTTTAATCACATTGTTGCTTGTGCTTTTTGCTGCAGATAGAAAGTCGCTGATGTCTTCTGATACTAGTTCAGCAGTGAGTCTTGTATTTTCTTTTTAGAGCTTGGTTTAGCTTTTGCTTCCATCTTCTGAGTTCCCTGGCCCATTTTATCCATTTACAGAACTGGCAGCTCTTTGAAACCCTGTTTTTTTGACTGCTTTTGCTAACCACTCCCACAGCAGAACAAAAGATAATGATCAGGAGGAAGTGCAAGTGCAATCCCTGCAGTAATCCCAGTCCCTGCTTCCACACTTGCTCACTCTTCTGATTTCTTTTACAACCGTAGCATAAGCAACAGTATAGGATACTTTTGTACACATCTAGGGAAGCTGAGGTGCTTTTCTGTTTCCCATCGTGGTCTGGGAACCTCAGTGGATTCTATTCCTTTGTCTGTCCTCGGTTGTCTTTCTCTTTTCTTTCTGTTCTTACACAGCACTTGCTTTATCTCTGTTAACTACTTAATTACCATTACACTTCTGTAAGAGCTTGAATTTTGTTATTTCATTCAAAGGAAATAATGCCAAAGCTTGAAAGATTTGACCAAAATGCCAGCATATCTAATATTAGAGATCTCTATTTGTCAGTAGCAAAGTGTGCATCACGTTGACTTTCAAGGTAGTCAGGAGGCCTTGAGGCCAGGAAAATAAGAGCACATAAACGGGGACATTTTTATGGTTGGGATGTTGTAGGTGGGACATCGGGTCAGTACAATCTTGGTCAATGTGAAGTGAGCAACACTGGTCCAAATGGGTTTTCACAGGTCTTAGGCATCCAGAAGGAATCTGGCAGGGAACAGAAGGCAGGCCTGTGGGTGAGCAGTGGTTTTAGGGGCTGCCCCCTCAGCTATGGAGTCATTTGTCCCGTTGATGCTGAGTACCACCAATTCTGTTTGGAGATGCTGTTTGAAGACTACATGTTTTAAAAGCTGGGAAGTGGCAGAGCCCCTGTAATTGGTGAAAATACAGGAATAAAGCCCCAGAGGACAGAGCTGGGTACCAAGGAGCTTAAAAATAATGTGTCTCCTTGAAAGCATCCTAAATTTGCCCTTTTGTATTTCCTGTTTTATTATGTCCTTGCAGAAGGGAAGGTGACCCATATATAGGTTTAAACCATGTTATTCAGGAAACTGTGTAAGGAAGATTTTGGTGTCTTAAAATCCTTGCCCATGCTTTTAGGATCTTCTGGAAGTTTATTTATTCACAGCAGCATCGAGTCTTAATGAAATGCAGAAGTAAGATGGAAAACTCACAATATCTTACCATGCAGTATTTTCATGGTTCGCTTTCCTCCTTTGCCTTTTACTTGAGGGCAGAACTAGGGTAGAGAAATAATTTTTGTTCTCTTCTGAAAGGTTACAGTAATAAAGAAACTCTTGTTAACATCAGAGTATATGGCAGGCAGGAGTTTTCACAGTCTGGCATTGTTTATTTTACCAGCAATTTGGAACCTTCTGCACTCTTAAAATATTGGCAAGAAAATATTTAACTGTTAACTGTTCTGTGGCCTGCGTGTGTTTGAAGCCCTGGGGAGGAGGAATGCTTGGGGAAATCGGGTTTTTCTCAGCTTATGATTGAAACCAGAAGGTGCAGAATATTGGTAGAAGGTGAAAGCAATGTGACTTCAAATTAGAATTTTACCCAAATGTGGAACTGATGGGAGAATGTCAGACAGGTCACGTATGAGCAGGGCCCTGCTAGGAGAGAGTGGGAAGGCTGCTGGAGCAAATACAAATCAGCCAGTCTGCCAGGCACTACAGAAATGAATTTGAAAATGTGATACTATTTGTGAGTATTTGCATTTGTCCTGGCCTCGGTCACTGGATAAAGGTTGTAGCAGTAATGAGTAGGCTGGTTAATTGCTGATTAATTGTATGGACTAGCAATTGTCACTCCATTTGAGATGAAATAAACATTTTCGTGCACAGTTTTTTTAGGAGAGGAGATGGGTGCCTTGCTGTTCCACTCCAACAGAAGCTTGTTCTGGTCCCAAATTCTTGGAGAAATAATGGGTTTTTTTGTGTTCTTACTATTTTTCCCCTAGGGGTGGATGACCTATTTGGTACGAGCAGGATCATTCTTGCTCATATTACTACATTAAATGTAGCCTCTTCCCATGAGGGTATTAAAGGCTATGGTCAAGAGAGCAATTCTTTAATTGCACTAGCACTTTTCAGGTGAAATTCCTGCCAAGTCAGCAAAGTGACCTGATGTCTGGTGTCCAGGATCATCTACTGAGCTGTGCCTGTCTTGCTGGAAGTCAGGGCACGAAAGAATAGAGACCCAGACAGGAGAGATACCAGCCAGTATCTGCAAAGGTCAGCAAAAAATGGACAAAACTGGACATTCTCAGAACTCCTGCTACTGTCAGATGAAGATCCAGTGTGTGCTGTGCCAATGACCAGAGATATTTGGGATAAAGGATAAGAAACAGAGCTGTGGGTCAGTTCCTCCTGGTATACTCTCCTGGCGTTTACTAACGAGTAATCCGAGAGCTGCACAGGGACTGCTGTGTTCGGGATCACTGGCAGAAATCCTCCAGGAATCTGCAGGCCCTTTGTTACCTCTTCTGTATTTTATGCTCTTTTATGCCCTGTGGTAATGACTTTTGCCACTTAAATGTGTTGCATGAGAAAACACCTAAATTTTAAAGTATTATTTGGTCATTTTATCAGTTTCTTTTCTACATCTTTTTTAATGAGAAAGAGTGGACAATAATTCCTTGTTTATCTGCTTGATACCACTCATGATTTTACCTCTCCACCATCTTCTTCCTCATTTCATCCTGAATATAATGAGTGTTTCCTCATGTCTCATCATGTCACCATGGTCTTTTCTATGTGTTTTCCACTGCTTTTAGATCTGTTCTGAGATTAAAAGGTCACAATTATGTGCAGCATTTTATATGCGGGTACATTGCGGATTTATGGCAGAATAGGGTTCCTCTTTTGGTTTATATTCCTTTCAAAATAATGCCTAAAATCTATTTTTTTCTTCACTGTTGAATTGTTGAACTTAATCTTTTTCTCTTAAAGATGCATTTCCAAACTGTAGCTGCCAAATGCGTGCACATTGTTAAAATAAGTTTTATGAATTACATTTTTTAACACCTACTACTAGTACCTTTATCTGCACTGAATATCCCTAGTCATAATTATCTGTGATTTTTATTTTCATTTACTGTATTTTCTACTAATTCATACTTACCTGTTTCTGCTGAAATACTTTTCAGAATGGATGCCACCTTTCCTGTCTCTGCAGCCCTGTTAATGTTAGCTAATACGTTTCACTTAGTTTAGTACTTTATAATCCCTGAAATTTTGTTGCTCATGACTTTTTTTAAGTTATCTGAAGCCTTTCTCTATGGGCAGGTCATATCACCTGGAATATGATGGACTGGGAGTGTCCAAGGCCAGGTTGAACGGGGCTTGGAGTAATCTGGTCTGGTGGAAGGTGTCCCTGCCCATGGCAGGGGGTGGAAATGGATGGGATTGAAGGTTCCTTCCAACTCAAACTGTTCTGGGATCATTCTCTGACTCTCAGAATCCTGAGTGCCGTGAGAAGGTGATGGAGCAATGAGTATTCACTGCCTGATCCTGTGGAAAGTGTGGGCCAGCAGATGAAACCAGCAGGAGCCAGTTCCATGGGGAACACCCAGGAGGAGGTGGATTTCCTCGGGCGTAGCAGACCAGAGGGCGTCTTGCTGAAGCACATGGTGCTTCAAGAAAGTTCGCTGGACATAGAAACCTTTTGGAGGTTAGTCTATAAACAAATAGGAAAAGTTGGGAAGTATCCTGAGCTGAAATTGGTTGGGAGAATCCTTGGAGGAAGTAGGTATCAGCTTCTGTAGGGTTTGGCCTTTTCTCAGGGATTCTGGCTGCTGTTAAAGGCAGCATACCCTCGTAGCTGGCCCCTTGGTCTTGACAGTGCTCCTGGTGTGTGACACTTTCTGACAGTCTCTGAGGTTTGTTTGAGTGAGGAGCTGGAGCTTTACAGGATCTCTGTGAGTGCTCATGGTGCGTATTTAATGATTTATCTGCCTTTACTACTGTCTTCTCCAAGTGCCTCTTTTAAACTTGGCTCTGAAATTTCCTTTATCAGTTTATCAGGCTGAATTCCTGATTCTGGTGTGTTCAGAAACACATTGGTGATTAGCTTTAGGCTTTTAGCAACTAGGTTTTTCAAGAGGCATTACAGGAAAATCCCTTGACAACTGCTCCCCTTACAGAGAATCAGCACAGCTTGACAGAGCACAGATCTTTTCCCTGATCCTTCTCTTGAGAGGTTGTCAGTGAGCTCTGCCAGCCACGTTCTGCAGGGAAGCAGGAATTTGGAATAAGCCGTTGAATACAGTTCAGATAGTACTGTGATCCCCTCTGCATCTGCAACTGTTACCATGGCAGAGCTTCCAAATTAATAAACTTCAAGATAGGAACAAACCTCATTTTCTGGGTAGCAGACAGGTAGTGGTGAGCATATGCTTTTGCTGAAAGATGTAGGTAATGTTGTATAACTTGCTTTTCTGTGTCTGCTTGGAATAAACTTGCTCTGAGGAGCCTTATTGATGCTTGCACACTTGTTGTGAAGGTAGAAGAGCACACAGAACTTTTTCCATTAACATTGTTTTTATGGATTGAAGATTTTGGCAGGAGCTGGTGCTGCTACAGCCTAAGATTTAGCTTTTGTGTAGGTTAAAAGAGTATTGGAGTAGGTTATCACTGAATATTGAAGAAGGCTTTAAGACTGTTCTCTGAAGTTAATGATTATGGAGGTGTATTAATTACTTCTAATTTTAAAAATAGAGAATTTATCAGAAGAGCTAATATTTAAAGCATACAGGACTCAAGCTGTGGCTAATTAGAAGCAGTGATGTGCTTTGCAGACAAAGTAGCAGAGCAGTTAATAAAAGGCTCAAAACCTGAAGATTGGAAAAATAATTTCTTCAATATCTTTGTCATTTCACAAGTATGTGCCTGAAGGAACTGGCCTTTATGGCCCTTTGCTACAGAAATCTTCCTAACCTGTTTTATTAATTTAATCTTTTTGATCCTAGCTACAGTCTCAATAATTTCAAAGTTACTGTCCTGCAAGCAGTTGTGATGTTATAGGATGAAATAAAAGGGCTGCATTTGTCCACTTAATGTCATGTTTAACATGTGTTTTAACAGTGTTTTGAGCAAGCACTCAAAAAGCCCATATATAAGTGCTCATGTATTATTTATAAATAACATTAACCATATTACAAGTAGTTCTGTCCAACTGCAGCTTGAGAGAAGGGGCATAAAAAAGCCTAAATATTTGTGGAGTGACATTTTTTACCATGAAAGATCGGTCCTGTATCTCCTTCAGGAACTTTGCTGATACTCCTGCTCCAGCAGTCAGAAGTGTCAGTGAGAGTGGTTGATGTTTATGGCAGTGGGGCTGCAAGAAGTCCCCAGAGTGGACTCAGCCATGACAACATGAGTGTACTCAGACCTGTGGAACTTGTTTTGCACAAGGGATGGATTAATTTTTACTGTATCAGCATAAACCACTACTTTGCTGTTGCAACTTTGACCACTCGAGGAGTGTGCTGCTGATGTGGTGTGACAGTGCACCTGGAAGTGCCTAGTCTTAGTTTGAAAAGATGACTGTGCTGACACATCCTGTTGTGTACAGGTACAGGAGCAAACACATTTTACAGAAGATGTTATTTATTCTAGCAGGAATGGTATAATGAGAATGAGGGGGTGGAAACCCAAGCCAGAAAATTCAAATATGAAATGAGATACACATGTTCAACTGTGAGGGTGATATGCTTTAGCCAAACACAACTTAGTGAGCTTAGTACAGGGGGAACTTGGTGAAATGTAATGGTCTGTGATATGCTGAGGGTCAGGTTCTATGATCTAATCATTTCTTCTGGCTGAAATATCTTCATAAAAAAGTCTAGTTCAAGCATAACTTACAGCCTAAAGAGAGGAATTGCTGCCTGGAATTCAATGACTAGTGCTTGTACGAGGCAGTTAGAAGTGCTCCTTCTGGCTTTATAGTCTATGGAAGGATTAATGTGTTAAAGTAGCTTAAGGGTGCAACGCATGCTGGCAAAAGCAGAAGCAGAAAGAAACTCCTGTTGCAGTGCTCTCAGACAGTGCAGCCTGTGGCCATCCCAGCTTGGGCAGCGCTGGCAGGACCCAGGTGTGCAGTGGCACTGCCAGGGATCCCGTGTCCTGCACCTCGGCGGCTCTGGCTTCATCCCTGGGTGATGGCTCTGAGCAGGCAGAGCACATCAGAGCTCATGGAATCGTTAAGATTGGGAAACGCCATTCAGATCATCCAGTCACCATCGGTCAATCCAGCTCCACCCCCATGTTCACCATTAAACCGTGTCCTCAACTGCCACATCCACACGTTTTTTGAACTAGGGATGGTGACTCCACCACTGCCCTGGGATGCCTGTGCCAATGTTTTAAAACTCTTTCTGTTGTTTCTTTTCCCTCATATCCAGTCCAAACCTCTCCTGGCACAACTTGAGGCTGTTCCTCTTGTCTGTCATTTGTTACCTTCCAGTCTGTGAACACTGATCCTACTCTGCACCATGAGCCAAAGCAAGTGGGGAGGAGGAGGAGATTCATTACCAAAGGAAGCTCTTGGTCCGTCACAGGACACTGATATGGACTGTTTCTAGAGCAGCATTCACTTTAAATACCATGTCCACACGTTAGGTCTTTTGCTACGTGTCCAGCTGTACAGGAGACCAGTGTGCTCTTACCTCCCTAGAAATCTTCTTAGAATACAAAACCTTGTGTAAGGGTTGGCGCTGTCACTTGTCTGCTGCAGTCACCCTCAGCACGTGGCTGTTGGATGATGCACGTGAACTCGCCGAGGCTGAAGACTGTTTCTTCACTGTGACATGGAAAATCCAGCAGCTGCTTGCTGCAGTTGTCCCACAGGCAGAACGTGGGCTCATGGAGCCTTTCAGAGAACAGTTGTGACATGTAGCAGGAAGATAATGTTAGCTGTACATTTCCTTGTTTCAGAGGTCTTGTAAAGGTGAGATGTGTACAAAAAATGGGTTCCTTGTTTTGAACTAACATAGTTCTGTGTCACTCGGGCCATAGCACATAAATCTGCCCAGTGACAGCTCTGCACTGGGCTGTTCCAAGGAAGGCAAAGGGGCAAAGTCCCAAGAAGAGCTCCAGATGTTACTGATTTTTTCCTTGTTATTAGCAATTACTCACTTGGAATTCTCTAGCAGTTTTTCTTCTTAATAACAAACTGTGGAAGAGTCAGCAGAATCATGACCAATCAGATCCTGAAACTGCCCAGTGGTAAGAACTTGTACAAGCTTCGAAAGAGGAAGCGTTTCCAGCAAACACTGATTTGGATTTGCTCATTTTTCTTCATTTATAAAGAAGGAATTTTTCCTTCAATGTTTGTACTTGACCAATGCCAGCTGTATTCTTCAGAAACTGCAATATTCCTTTAAATATAATTTCATTGCCTAAGATACGGCTCCATCCCCAAACTCAGATTTTATATCTGAAACTGTCTTTTAAGATGTATTTATTGCCAAGTTTGTTTAACTTGGTTATCTCCTTCATCGATCTGTTTCTTGCTAACTTAAAGCTGCTGCTCTTTGTTTTTAGTAGGGAAAGCTGCTTCCCCAGGGATGTATAGTCCAGGACTTGTCTCTGTAATGGGACTATTTGTTTTCTTTGCCCCTTGCAGTTGCCTGCTGTAACATTTGTAGTATGTGTTAAGTAATCCTTGAGGTAACATTTTTATTATGTCATAAAAAGTGCGTGGCAAATATATAATAACTCATGGAATTTGTTTGTTTAAAATGGAAGGATAATTTATTGAGTGTGTTACATGAGACCTGCTCCCCCTTATTAGAGCTGTAGAAGTGCAGCTTATTTAGAAGTATGTTCTATTGAGAAAAACCACGATCTCTGACATGCATAGAAGGTTTGAGCATGGTTGGGTAGAAATGACATCATAGTTTATGTACTCAATAAAAATTTAATTAAGTCATTACAGAAGTTGCAGTCATCATTTAACCCTCTGATTTCTTATGTTTAGTTCTTTTTTTAAACATTCAGTAATAACCAGTCTCCAAATCTTGATAGCCTATAAAATATCTGCATGAATTTTAATAGTTTATATTAATGGAAAAATATGAGTAACTGACATTAAAGGAATTTTCCTTGTGTTTGCACTATGTGCATTGCTATAAAAATCAGATGAAAAAAGACAGTGGTTTAAGGGAAGAGTATATGAACTGGAAATTTGTTCACTTGGCAAAAACTAACTCATATTTTGGTAGAAAAGCTGTTGTGTAATTGCCAAGGTGAATACTCGTAAGGATACTGAGAGAGTATTCAGGACAAGGGGTTCCCAGTGTGGTGGGTGTGATGGGCTGGTGTCTCTTGTGTGTAAATCCTGTCTCTGCAAAGTGCAGTGTCACACCTGAGTGTCCTGCTGGTGTGCAGGGCCGATGCACCTTGTCATTTGTACTTCTGGAGCATGTGAGAGCTGTAGAAAAGAAATGCTTTGTGTTTCTTGGATCCCTCATGGGAGTCAGGACAAAGAAGAAGCTTTACCAAAGCTTACCTGGGCCCTTGGGAGAGGAGCTGCATCACTTTGTTGGTAGAAGTAATGAGTACAGGCAAGAGGGTCAGACAGCGTGGATGAGGGAGATGCACAGGAGGCATTTCAGCCATCCCTCTGCACCCAGCAGTTGGTCCAGTCCCATTTGAAGCTCACATGGGGTCAGTTCTCACGCCAATGGGTGGCTTAGGCCGACCCAGCAAATACTTAAATGGTTATTAAATTTAGTTAAAGGTCAGTGTCTGGAACTTGGATTGAGTCACACTTGGAGCATGGGGGAAGTCGCTGGGTCATCACAGACTGAAAGAAATTTAGTCATAGTTAAAAACTTGTAAGTCTGAGCTGCTAGAGATGCTGAAGAGGCAGAATTCATGTTCTTGCTGGCTGAGAGTCTGTCTGGACAGTATAGGAGGAGCAGTGGCAGGCTGGTGTCTCTGTCCTTAGCATTCCAGTTCTTCCACTGTAGTAGCCCATCCAGCCCTGCAGTCTGTGCTTTGGGGGAAAAAAGTTGAAAAACCTTTGAGTTCCTCTGGATGAATGAAGGTCTGCTCAATAGTTAAACTACAGAGGGGTCTCCATGCTCCTGGGCTGTGCTGCCACTGCAAGGGCAGCCTTGCTTCACGCTCCCCCAGCAGCATTTTCTCTCCACTCCTGCAGCTGTTGGCAGAGCTGTTGGCTGGGGATGTTCCTGCCAGTTGTGTATTGAGTAACCCCGACCTCAGTTGTGTCAGAATTAACAGAGCTGTGTCACAGGGGGTTCCAAAGTCACTGACTCTTGCCCGCAGCCAAATCTCAGTGAGGTGGGCTGGGGCACTGGTGGTTCTTTGTCCACTCACAGTGAAACTGGGAATGTTCACTCCTCACATCTTCCTTAGAGCCTGTACTGATGGTTTTCTGTTTTGTTTTTCAGATTAATTCTGCTGTTCTAAAAGAAGACTTGAAAAGGATGGTAGAAAATTTCTATGCAGCTCTGTTTGGATACGATGAGGTAAGGCGGCTGTTTTCAGGGAATGTACAACAAGTAGACCATCTAATTCCTGAACACAGAACAGTCCAGATGGGTAAAACATTCACTGCCCATTTCTTTGGAGAAATATTATGTTAGGGAAGCAGCCTTGAATGAAAGTTCTTTGAGGAAACCAGAAAGCACAGAGCATATGGATTTAAACCATGGGGTGTGGAAGGTGGGGTGTTCTTTGTGCTGCTTCACCCTCCCTGCTTAGCCATCACTAAATCATTTCCTCCCTTTGACTCCTGTTGTACTCAGCTGTACTTTGAAAGCAAAGAGAGGATTTATAGAGTATTTATAGGGAGTTTATGTGAGAATATTTGTAGGCAGTACCTAATAATAGAGGGAGGCAAAAGCACCACTCTGCACAAGTGTCTGCAGGACTTTCAAGAGGAAAATACAATTATATCATGTTTTTGCTCTAGTGAGTACTGCTTTTCAGATGCACTTATTCACATTGTGTTATTATTTTTTCGCACAGTGATTTGCATTATTAATATATTGTACATGTAATCTCATAGAGTTGTGGACAGTGTTACACATGCAAGGTTTAATCTAGTTTTAAGTATAGCCAGGATGTGTCTGCCTGTGTTTTGCCGACAGGGACCCAAGAAACAAAATGTTTGCTTCAATTAAAGACATGTTGACGGTTTTTATTTTTGACTGGATATTTTAAAGTCTTTTGCCTCTGGCAAATATGTCAGCAGAAGACAGGAGTTAAGAGCCTGTGGTGACAACACCACATAATCTAAAAAGACAATAAAAGCTCAAGAGAATTTGGACAAATAACATTAATGGATGTGGTTCTTGTATAAACCAAAGCTAGTATTAGATTTAATTGGAAAAATCTAGATAGTTCTTGATGATTTCTCTCTCATTTAGAATGAAAAGTAAAAAAGCAAAGAAAAATAGCAAACGCCAGACTACAGTTCTGCAATATTGGATTAAATATCCTTTAATTTTCCTTTTTAAAGTGTCATAGGCTTCACACATTCCCATGGGCTGCTGCCTTCTCTGTAAGATCACCATTTTTATGGTAAAGATTTCATAACATAAAAATGCAGTTATCAACTCTGATGTTAGGAATACCCTGACCCAGGTTTTTTCCAAATTAACTTGCCAGAAAATTGGTTACAGGCTGCTCTGTAAATTAATTTAAGGCCAGGGTTGTTTTTCCATTCTGGGAAAGAGTGATGTTGCTGCCTTTCCATGTGCAGAGCCTATGGCAGCTGCGGGCTCTGGGACAGGTGCCGTGGCCAGGGGCCAAGTACACGAATGGGGGTGTCTTATGTTCAGACCTTCTTCACGTACAGTTTTTAACCCTCCTCTGTACTTCCCTTTAGGGAATCTTGTCTGATGATCGTGTTCTGGCAGCAGCTCTTTGGAGAAACCTTTTTAACAGGAACTGTGATGACCCTCGGCACCTGGAGTTGCTGGTGGAGTACGTGCGCAAACAGGTACGGCCCCACTCTCCTCAGCCTCTGCTTCAGGACGTGGAGTGCTTTCTTTTATTGCTTGCATGTGCAGCTCAGTTCTCATAAATAAATCTGATTTTAATATTCAGTCATCATTTTTAAGGAGAAGAAGGTAAAAATCTGAAAACTGGATGACATTTATTACAGAGTCGTGGAATATCCTGAGCTGGAAGGGACCCACAGGGCTCATCCAGGCCAGCTCCCAGCACTGCACAGACACACCAACAACCCCACCCTGTGCCTGAGAGCATTGTCCAAACACTCCTGGAGCTCTGGCAGCCTCGGGGCCGTGCTCATTCCCTGGGGAGCCCGGGCAGTGCCCAGCACCCTCTGGGGGAAGAACCGTTTCTGGAGGGATATCCAACCTAACCCTCCCTGACACAGCTCCAGCTGTTCCCTTGGGTCCTGTCCCTGGTCACCAGAGAAAACAGATCATTACTGCAGTTTGATGATAAATGGTTGCAGAGAAATTAATGGAATATTGAAAGCAATCCTGCTCATCTATTTCTGGACCAATGCTATGGAGGGGCTTGACAAAATGTTTCAGAAATAGGCTGCAACTTGTTGTAGAATTATTATCAATGTTAGAAAGTTGGAATTCTCTTCATAGTGAAATAGCACGCAGAGCTTGGAAGTCTTCTTGGTGACCTTTGAGGAAAAGAAGCAAAAGGATTTGTTCTCCAGAATTATTTCTGTTTCTTTCAGTTATTATCTGGAGGAGACAATACTGAGTAGTGTTTGTCCTCTCAGCCCTGAGGAGGTTTGTGAACCAGATCTCTATGCAATGTTGGTGGGATAGGTCCATGTGGGCACCAAAGAAAAGGGGTGAGAGAGGTTATTGAGGAAAAGTGGAGGCTGTTGGACAGAAGTTGAAGACCAGAATTTTCACAACATCCTTCTCTGTAATGTTTCCAGTACTATATTCAGGATCAGATAGAGGTATGGAGAGACAGTATTTCAGTGTGTGTCTGAGAAAATAGGAAATACAGGGCTGAGCTTCCTGAGGGACTGAGGACACTTTAGGAATGCCAGAGAGTTCTCGGGAAGGAATGGCTTAATTTAATGCTGAAGGTTGCTGATGCTCAATGGTGAGGCTGTAGGAAAGTTTGCTGGGGACAAACACATAAAAAGTGTGTAATTTGGGATAATTTCTTGCCAGATGGGTAGTTTGTTGCACTTCTGGGTATTCAAGCAAAGGATAGGTCTGAAGCAATCAGCAGTTGAATAGGAAAGAGTGATCAGGGAGGAAAATGTGGCTCATGGGGGAGGAATCAGCACAGCTTCTATGCAGGCAGGTCATGCTCATATACCAACGCAGGAATGAGGCCTTGAGGTTGCCATTTTATTATCAAAATGTCAGCTCAGCACTCCATAGTGTTTAAAAAATGTAAAACAAATACTCAGAACTACTAGGGAAGGAATACATAAAATAGTGCTGTGGTCCCAGCTTTACATCCCTGGTACCCTTGTCAGCTGCAATAATGTGTCTGGTTCAGGTGCTGACCATCAGGACAGATAAAATGTTAACTGAAGAAGGCTCAGAGATGAGCACGAAGGGTGACAGTGAAACAGCTTTATTAGCAATGAGTAGAATCCCCTGCCTGTGAAAGAATGGGAGACAGCTTTAGGAAATCCCAAAGGCATGTGAAAGGTGAGCAAGAAAAGGTGTTCAGTGACACGGGAATGTGGGGACAGAACGTTGCCACTGTTGATTGGGGTACTGCAATTGCACGTGGGTTCCAAAGCCACTGGCAAGGTTTATGGAAGAAAAGTTTGCCCAGGGCTATTAAATGCACAACCACTTCAGACTCAAAATCCGTGAATGAACAGATTTTGCAAGGGAGGGAAAATGAATAAGGAATAGAGCATTGTGTGCTGTGTTGAACTCCTGGGGAAGCTGCTGGTGGTGACTGTCAGGAGCAGGACATTGTGCTTAGGTGGCTTTCCAGTGTGATCCTCTGTGGCCATGGGTGCGTTCATTCCCCTGTTGAGAAACTCCTTGTCCAATTATCCTTTGTTTGCAGTAACATTGTGTACCAGGTTGTCCCCACAGTTTCTTGTGGATCCTGTCTTTAACAATGGCTATTAGTGGATGCCAGAGGAGAACAAACATACTGACAGGACAATATGTACTGTGCCCCTGGTCAGCTCTCCCAGCCTTCCTGAGCTAATGTTGGTGGGTTTGTCTTTGAATGATCCTTAAGGAACTTTATTCTTTTTTTTTTTACCCATTTCCCATATTTAGGGTGACCAGTGGCAGCAAGCTGACCCTCTGCTGTATGATGAGAGAGATTTTTTTTTTTTTTAATTTTGCTTACATTGCACCTTAAAATTACATTAGATCCCAACTATCTTGCCCAGAGAGGTTGTGGATGCCTCATCCGTGGAAGAGTTCAAGGCTAGGCTGGACAGGACTTGGAACAGCCTGGTCTAGTGGAAGATGTCCCCCTGCCCATGGTAGAGGGTGGGACTGGATGGGCTTTAAGGTCCCTTCCAACCCAAACCATTCTGGGATTTCTCCTGTTGTGAGGATGAGCGTTCTTTGCATGTTCACTTCTCCCAGCTCATGTGCTTTTATGTGATAAATCCCAGGTGTTCCCTGATGATCAGGCCATTTTTCTGTAGCTAAAGCCTCAGTTGGAGGAGGATGGGAGCTCTCCATGGGGTGCTGGTCCGGGCAGTGTCCCCTGCAGTAACCACCAGGAGGGTGAAGTGACTCATGGCAGCTTTGCGTGGCTCCTCTTTGCCCTGTTGCCAAACCTTTGGAGGAGGCATGAGCTAAGGCATTAGTGACGGAGGTAACTCCAGACGATCTGCAGATCCTTATCCTGGCCTTCCCATGACGCTGCACAGCCGGAAGTGATCTTTTTAGGTCTACATCACACAAATGGCAGAGTAGGCTGAAATCTCCCAGTTGTGCGTGTGTTTTGGAAAGAAAGGTGTTTGTGTGGCTGCTGAGGGAGCTGGCTGGGCGATGGGACACGTGGCAGTGACTTGCTGTGCTTGCAGGTGCAGCACCTGGACGCGCTGAGTGGGGAGGACCTGCTGCTCACGGGCGAGGTGAGCTGGCGGCCGCTGGTGGAGAGCAACGCCCGCAGCATCCTCAAGCCCCTGTCCCCTGTTTACAACGACGAAGGACTCTGAGATCTGCCTGTCAGAACAGCTTGGGAAGCGTACCTGGAATAGGACTGGGCTGAGGCTGTGTGGTCAGGAAGAAAAGTCTGCTGTTGGAAGGAAAACATTTCATTAGTTATCCCATCCGTGGTGCCTCAGTAGCCTCCTGGACAGCCATACTCCCCAAACTTCACCTGCAAATAAATGCTCATTGTTTTAAGAACCTCTGTCCTTTTTATGGCCCCGAGTGGCCCTTGCTGACAAATGGACAGAGCTGCCTTCTGCCTTTAGGAAACCAGGTATTCACCATGATGTAGAGTTCTCTCAAGAAGACATTTCTGTCCCTTGCCTCGTTTAAAGAGCTGCTATTTAGAGACAGTGGTGTCCTCTGCTCCCTGAATGGTCGTGAATGCAAATCTGAGCTTTGCATATTTAGATATTAAGTATATATTTTAAATGCCTGATATCAAGATGGAGTGGTCCATCTTTGCTTTAGTGGAGTTGTGAATTGCATTTACAGATTCTGAAGGGTTGTCTGTGAAAATCCCTTTTAGGAACTCTCTGCTTTGTTGCACAAGGATAAGAGAATGAAAAGAATAATGCACAGTCCCCAGCAATCCTCTGTGACTTTGGCTGTCTTAGGGAGATAAAAGCCCCAGTTGTGGCTGGGCTGGCACTAAAAGCTGCCTCAGTACTTGATGTTTCAGTCTGCCTTGCTGTTACTTCCACGTTCTTTGTAGAATTGTGCTCTCAGAATTCCTTTATGCAAAGAACATCCCTGTTTGTGCCCCTGGGACAGGACTCTGCCATCCCCCAAAGCAGCAGTCCAGGGCTTTTTAGCAAGATCCTTCAACACCAGTGAAAACATTCTATGGCTGTGCAGGCAGATGATGCCAACACAGTAATTAGGGGAGCAGGAGCTGCACTGATGAGATCAGCAGAGGCCGAGCTGCTCTGTGTGGGTGGAAGGTTCACCAGGCTGTTTCCAGGTCAGTGGCAAAAACAGTTTTTATTTCTCTCCTGTCTAAAATCCGAGTCAATAATAAATGTCAGTCTGGGTAAAATTGCAGTGTGTTTGTTTTCTGTGCCATGTGTGCTTTTGATAAGAGTAACACCTATAAAATCAGGATTTATTCCTAATAAAAGTATTAAGCAAAAGTAGAAGGTGATAATCCTTAATTTGTGAATTTAATCCTTAATTTGTGACTCCTTAGTCTGGTGAAAGTGTAACTGTGCCTGGCTGTGACTATTTTTCCTTCTCACGTTGCTTTCTTCATAGTGTGTGTGTTGGGGAATATTTGCTATCCCTTCCCCATGTAAAAAGCAGTGGGATGCTGCACAGAGGCCCCCAAACACTGCCTTGTGGGGTTTTTTTTAATCCTCTTCTAGGGAGCCTTCTGTGTATAAAAAAGACATTTTGTTTCGGTTTTTTTTTTTTCCAGGGTGAGCTTCCTCCGTTTAACTTGTTATAAAATGAGTCATGTAAAGAGCCCCTCTCTCTGTGTGAGGTGTATCCCTTCTCTGTGAAAACATTACAGCCCAAACAACTTGCTTGCAGTTTATTTAAGATGCTTTTGTTGAAAGCTGAGCTAAGCAGAGAAATCTCTTATGTGTGAAGTATTATACAGTGTGTGTGAGATAATAACACCTTGTAATTCATTACAGCTGGCTTGTATTTACATAAAAGAAGGCCGAGCTGTGTAGGAATTTGCTGATTAATTTATTTTTAATGAGAGTGAAGTATACCAAGTACCAAAATAAACTTTACTTTGTGTATCTTACTGCTCCTGAAATAGGTGGAAAAATTAATGGTAGATATTTTGGCTCAAAGCTACATACATTAATTCATATACAAAACAGTTATTTAAACTTTAACCCCTTTCCTGCTGTGTAATTTAAACCTGGGCTCATGTAATCCATGCCATGGGAACACGGGGCTGGGAGCACACCACCATCCAGCCCGGGGACTGTGCGTGGCTGCGGGAAGGCCGGAGAGCTGCTGGAATTCTTGGGCCGCCGGCCTGGAGGTGAGAACGCCTTTGTGCTCTGAATGTGGGACAGCATGCGGTCACAGCTGAACCCTCCCCTGTGTTTATGGGCAGGAGGCTCCACAAGTGATGGTGCCAGATTGGAGTCATTGGCATCTGCCCTTGCACCTTTTATTAGGGTGAGAATAAAGACCTGTAATCACGGCTCTGGCTGGGCCATGAAATGCCTTCACCCACCCGCTGTAAGGGCTGAGCCAGCAGTGGTGCTTGGGTGTGTGGGGCCTGGTGAAAAAACAAGGCAGATACTGTCTCTGAATTAAAAGGGTAATTTGTTAGAGAGGGAAAATCCACTGGAGGCTACACAGGACCAGGAAGACTTTGCTTCCTGGTCATTAGTTACCCAGAGACAGGATCATACAATATTAGATTGGATATCAGGAAGGAATCCTTCTGTGTGAGGGTGGCGAGGCCCTGGCACAGGGTGCCCAGAGAAGCTGTGGCTGCCCCATCCCTGGAAGTGTCCAAGGCCAGGTTGGACAGGGCTTGCAGCAGCCTGGGACAGTGGAAGGTGTCCCTGCCCATGGCAGGGGTGGGATGGGATGAACTAAAAAGTTCCTTCCAACCCAAACCCTTCTGGGACTGTAATGTAACCCCTGTTGCTCTCAAGAGGTGAAGAAAGGTGAGCTAGAAAGCTGGCATTGCCAGTATCTTATATGACATCCCTCCAGCCAGAAGGAAAGAAAATACATTTCCAGTAGCAAAATCTGCCCTCTGCAAGTGTTCTAGCAGCAGTGATTGGCAGGTGAGTGATTCCTGTGCACAGCTCTGCTTTGAGGGCAGCAGAACAGAGGGTGTTTAACCAAACATTGTAAAGCCTATCTTTCCCTATTTTCAAAGTTTTCCACAGGGAATCATTGAAGGTATTTCACTTATGGATAGTTCTTTGTTTTTGCTGTTGGGTTTTTGGAAAGTGGTCTCAGACCATCAGTTTGGAGGCACATACTGTATTTAAATGAACATATCCATGTGAATTTCTTCTGGAAGAATCCACTTTATCATCCAGCCTGATCTCCTGTCTCGCATACAGCATTTGGACATGGCTTAGAATTCCAAAGGACTTACTCTTACAACTTTTCCAGGTATCTTAAAATAAAATAGACATAAGCCCCTAGGAAGCTCTCATGATTTTAGCTGGATCCTGGGTTGCTCTCTGTGGGTAGAAGGGTCAGCACTCAGCGTCTTCCTTCTCTTCTGTTTTGCACCATGGGAGAGTAGGAGCACGTTTTTCCTCACAGGGTCGAACTTGGGAAGTCTTGGTTCAGGCTGATATTTTTGAGATGTTTTGGAGTAGGGGGGACTCATCTGATACTCTTGAATGCCCATTCTCTATTTTAGGTGGTTAAATGTTTTCCTGTGTCACCTTGGCTGCTGTGCTCCCACCACCTTTGGGTGTTGAACTGTTTTCTCCTTCAAAGTGCTGAAGGTGCTGAGAGCACAGGCATCCTCGATGATTTTCACATTTCCTGTGCAGCTTCCAGATTTGTGACTCCTGTCCTCACCTTCCACAAAGTAATGTTTTCAGTCCTGTCTCTGCCCCACCAAGCCCTCAGGTCAGAACTGCTGCTCCTGATCTGGCAGTCGGAGTTAACCACTGTCCTGTCTCCCTTACCCTGCCCTTGGCTCGGCAAATGTGGGAAGCAGAAAATGGACTCCAAGAGCAATTTTTTCCACCAGAGCTTTCAATTAGATGAATGTAGAGTAGATGAAGAGCAAAGCTGTGTGTCGCGGGGTGAGCATCAGCTGGGAGGGGACTGGATCTGCAAGCATGGTCCCTGTGACATGTGCCAGTGCCACTGCACAGCACCGTGCTGAGGAGCAGTGGGAGCCATGCCCTACCCTGCAACCCACTCGTGTTTCCACATTCTCCTACTTGTTGGTGAATGGTTTAATCCTGAGCACGTATCAAAGGTCATCTGCCTCCCAGGGATGTGCTGAAGTACTCCTTGAGCATTTGCAGGGGTTTGCTGATCCCCACTACAGGAGTGCTGAATGATGCATTAAGCTCCAAAGCTGGACTGGTTGCTTCCTTCCAGGAAGAGGAAAGTCCCAGTGTAGGGAATTCTAAGTGTTTAAGTTAATACCTAGAAACTGCTGTGTCTTTCTAATTCTTCTGCTAAGAGAGTTGTGCCACAAATGCAGGGGTTATTTCAGGCCCCAGTGTGGGGGTTTGGTCATGGCCACAGCCTTGTGCATGAGGTTTTTTCTTGGGTGATGCTGGTGGCAGCTAATTTAGAATCATGGAATATCCTGACCTGGAAGGGACCCATCAGGATCACTGAGTCCAGCTCCTGGCTCTGCACAGGACCCCAAGAATCCCACCCTGTGCCTGAGGGCATTGTCCAGGTTTCCTAGAGGCGACCTCCCTATATGGGCTCCTCCCCTCCCCATCTTCCTCTTCACATCTGCCCTGCTTTCATCTCTGTTGTCCCCTTGATTAAGGAACTCTAATCAAGGTTTCTCTGCAAGAGGCTGTGATGAACCCGTGTCCTGTCCTTCCCACTGACCTGCACTGTGCCCAGCTCTCCTGGGCCTTTGGTGACCCCAGGCTGGATGGACACCTCTCCCAGCTCTCTGGGTGATGGTGTTCCTTTGCCACAAGGAACAGGATCTCCATCTTTTGGGCACATTGTGTCTGCACAGCCTGGCCCTCAGCGTGCTCCATGTTCTCCTGAAGGTCTGAGAAGGCAAGGAGAGGGCAGCAGCTTACGTGAGAGTCTGGAAAGGTCAGCAAGGACAGAGGAAAGACGCTGAGGCTCAGCACGAGTGAACAGTGGGCTCTGCTGCTTATGCAGTGCCTGCCCCTCCTCTGCCTGCAGAGGGACTATCACCTGTGGGCTGCCCGGCCTCCCGCACCCTGATGGGGCTGTTGCATATTAACAATCTTGTGATCCTTCCCGGATTCCTCTGGTGAGGTTTATTTTTGACCACTGCCCCTTCTTCAGGCGTTCAGGGCTGCCCTATGCATCCTACGTGTGTTCTTCCTGAAGTTGCTGAACATGTTGAGGGAGTACTTGCTTTGCTTACAGTCATTCAACCTGCTGAGCAGCTTGCTCTGCTCATTTGTGGGACAGAAGAGATGGCTGGGCCTCATCCTTCCACTGGGAATGCAGAGTTCACATGAGAGTGGTTCCACCTTCTGCTGTTACACTTCAGTGGCTGTTGCAGATGTGATATGCTGGGAGCAGCCAAGGAGTTTAGGTCAAGTGGCAACAGATCTGCTAGAGAAACATGGTGCAGATTAGTGGAAGCACTTCCAAACACTGCCTTGAATTTTTTTCAATCTTCTTTTAGGGAGCCTTCTGTGTATAAAAAAGGCATATTGTTTGGTTTTTTTTTTTCCAAGGTGAACTTCCTCAGTTTAACTTGTCATGTAAAGAGCAATATCTGTAACCAGCAACATCTGCTGTCCCGTTGTTGCTGTCTCGTGCAGGTGTGTTCCTGTAGGAGGGCCCTACACAAGCTGCTGAGCCTGGATCCTGTTGGGAAGCTGCTGCAGCTCTCCCAGAGGTGAGAGCTCCCTCGTGCTCATTTTAGAAGTGAGGAGTCCTGCACATGCAAAGCCTTCTTTAATGACTATATCACAATGAGCTGGGCTCCTTCATTCTTCATCCCACCTGACAGCTCCTGGGCTGCTCCACATCCTGTCAAAACCAGGCATCTTAGGCAGATTTACTCAATGTCCCACATCCTTCCCTGTGCACCCTCTTCCTGCTGGTAGCCAGACCCAGTGATGTTTCAACACCCAGTTCTGTCTCTGTGGATTCCCTTTGGAAGGAGACACAGAAGGGGTGTCTGGAAGTGCTTTTCCCATGTTCAGTACAGGGCAGCAGCTGAGGGAAGCAGCATGCTGTGGTCCCTCTCCTGACAGCCCCCTGAGCAGCTCGGGGCTGGACCTCAGAGGGCCACAACAGCAGCTCCATGGACACACATTGGCTTTCCTGCATGGCACAGGGAGCTGCAACGGGAGAGAACCTCTGTGCTGGGCACACCACTGGGCGGGGGCAGCAGGGGATGGGGGGGCCCTGCCTCCCCTGACATCATTTGTGGTTGGATCATTTGGCCTGTGGCTGGCAACTGGTGTCCAGTGCCCTCCTTCAGCCGTGCTGGTGCGAGGCTGCCTCTCCCCTGATTTGAGTCTTAAATGAATGAAAAAGATGAAACATGGAATTTGTGTGCTGCCACTGTGCTTAGACTCTGTAATGCCGTGGTTGGGAATCTTGGACAAAAAATGGAGATTTGACTTTGCACTGCTCTGTGGGTTCAGTGCTCACAGAGCTCAGTGCAGGAACTAAAACTGGGACTTTTCTCATCCAGGTGTGCTGGCTGAGTGCATCTGTCCTGTGAACTCTGCACAGTGGAGCACTGCTATGCAGTGCCTTCCACAAATGCTGGTACAGCACTGAGGAGCACCCTGATGTTTTGAGGTGGAAGATTGGGTTTCAGTCTGAAATAGTGGGGGGAAAAAGCAAACTGGCTTCTCATGTTTCCAGGTGAGTGCTCTCCAAGATCTATCAGGAAACAGCTTGGCAGGCTGCTTCCCGTGTGTGCATGAAGAGGAAGCAGCAGGTACATTCTGTGGAAAGCCCAGGCAAGGTGTGTGTGTTTGCTGAGCTCCAAGAACATCTGTGGGATGGAAGAATGAAGTATTGCCTAATGCTTGGATCCAGGCTGAGCTCAGTATCAGGCAGAGCAGAGCTGCCCAGGGACATTGACTTGGAAGTGGCACTTGGGGCATACGTTCAGCCAGAGGGAATTTTCCCCTCGTCTTTCTGTGTTGATTGCAGGAGGTGTGTAGACAACACTTCAAGATAAGATCCCTGCTTTTAGCTGGCAAAAATGGGCTGATGCGATTCCCACATCCTGTGTTGGCCAATCAGCCTCTGGAGTGCCAATTATAGCCATTTTGCCAGACAGCAGGGACAGGACACCTCTCATCTAATTTTAGATGTCTGCATGGTAAACCTCTGTCACTGACTTAGGCAGCCCAAGCTCCTGCTGCTCAGTGGGGAGAGATAAGCACTTCCAAAGCACACTTCATCGGACCTGTTCCAGCTGTCTGCTGCAGGGTGAGGTAACTGACTCCTAGAAGTCTCTGCCTCTCCCCACCAGCCCTGAAGGAGCCCAGCCTGACAAGCTGGGCTGGGGATGTTTACATTGTGTGCACTTTCATGTGCTAAGGACCATGAGAAATTACTGGAGGGAGAGTAGATCATTACCAAACACCAGCTGGAGATAGTGCAAATCCCTTTACAGAATCAGCAGCAGAAAATATGCATTTGATGCATTTTTTTAAAAATCACACTCTTTTCAGCTCTTTTGGAAGGCAAACAGCAGGGTGATGGTACACTTATTTTATGTTATCACCCTGGCAAAGCAGCTCCAGAAAAACACCCACCATGTTACAGCTCCTTCCCTTTGTTATTTCCCCAGAATTCCTTACCCTGGTTTGGCTGTTCACTTCACATTTGAAGTTATTCTTTAAGATGTTCTAACATTTTAAACTGTAACACTTCTATGCCAGCAGCTTTGTTATAGTTTTGTCCCATCCCTACTTTGCCCTTGCTTGCTGCATCACAGCCAACTGGCAGCCAACTTCTGTTTTATGCACCTTTGCTTCTGTTCTTGTCATTTGCAGTCCTGCTGAGGCTTCGTCCTGACTTCAGGCATCTAAAGACTAGACAGCTAATCCGAACTAATCATCCCACTCAGCTGTAGTCCGTGGAGAGAGATAGTCCCTTAGGGACATGATTCATCCCAGCTGATTTAGAGCCTGGTGTCTGGGTGTGCTGGTTCACACTCGGCATGGCTGTCCCTCTCCATTGACTATCACCCCGTGATTATTCCAGGGCACACATTTAGCTTTTAGATTACTTAATTTAATTTAATCTCAGGAGATTTTGTAGATGAAAGCCCCATTGATTACATCAACTCTCCAGCCAGTTCTTCATTCCCTGGTTGCCTGTATGGAGTTCAGTAGCTCCAGGGTGAGCTGATCTCTGCTCCTCTACAGTTCTTCACACATTGTGTTCTCGTGGTGTATTCCTACACAGTGCCTTAATTCACATAGCAATGTCTGCCTGTACTGTTCCTCCAAAACTTTTGGGAACTTTTGAGAAGCTGGAGTTAACTAATCCCCAATAAGCAGCATGTGGGCAGTATCATCATCCACATAGCACCAGACTCCTAAGGTTGAATGTCCTTTCCTTGAAGGGTTTCCAGGGAGATGCTAAAAGAGCATGTGAGGTATTGCTCTTCCCACCTGCAATATTTAATGACCAAGATTCCTGCTGT
This sequence comes from Daphoenositta chrysoptera, assembly GCA_013397915.1. Taxonomy (NCBI): domain Eukaryota; kingdom Metazoa; phylum Chordata; class Aves; order Passeriformes; genus Daphoenositta; species Daphoenositta chrysoptera. The sequence continues at coordinate 89,409 of VZRO01004502.1, forward strand.
GATTCCTACAAACACTGTGACTCTGTGTGTCAAAAAATAGTGTTCTGGCTTCCCTGCCAGGTGCTGCTGTAGCAGAGCCAGGCTCCCAAGAAATGCTGAGGAGGAGCATTATCTGTGGCTCAGGGATGAGTAAGTCTCTTTGCCGAGACTGATTAGCCACTTGGGATATTTGTGTTTCATTATAACTGACACTAAGCAGCATATTTGATTTGGAACAAATTTCAAGCAGGAACAAGTTCCAGCATCTGCATTTCCACTGCGAGCACAGTGAGGGACAAAACAGGTTAGAGCCTGCTAGGCCAAGGGTGGGGACCTTTCTAGGGAAGGGGAGGGGAGGGGAGGACAGTATATTAATCAGTTACAGGGAAAAGGAAGGAGCAGCTTGAGGAGCTGATATTCCTCCCCTTGCAAAATGGACACTCTGGGCACCGAGTGTCAGGTGTGTGTCTGGAGAAGCCGGGTGAGGGAGCTGGGGAAAGCCAGCTCCTCCCCCGGTGTGGGAGGCTGTACCTGGTGATTAAGGAGTTGAGCTTATGCTGAGTCCTGAAGGAACCTGTTGGGAGGAGCTCAGGAGTGCAGGAGGGGCAGAAAAAGACCTGAATACGGACACAAGGACTAATCCAGCGGGAGAGACACCTCTCAGCATCAGCAACTCCAGTCATGTTCAACTACCTGGCAGTCGAGGTGAGGCCCCAGCTCCAACGCAGCTATGGGAGCCAGCAAGGGGTGTCTGGGCCACTGAAGAGCCGCCTGGAGCAGCTGAAGAAGCCGTGGTGGAGGGAGCCCACCCCGCTGGTGCTCCAGCACAGCGAGACAGCCAGGCTGGCCATCGACGCCTTTCTTGAGCAGGGGGAGCGCGGCTACCTGAGCGCCATCGCCGAGGAGAGGGAGCTGCCCTTTCTTTCCACCTTGGACATGGAATATATCAGCCATCAGAGGAACCAAAGCTTTCCGGACCCCAGTGCAATGAAAGACAAAGAAGCTGACCCTGGTGATGCGGACACTGGAGACAGGTTCTCCCTCAACTCTGAACTAACATCGGGCACCTACTTCCCCCTCATGTCTGATGTGCACCCTCCGGAGCTGGAGCTGGGGTGGCCAGGGACGCCACTCCTCACGGTGTCTGGCCAGACTCAAGCTACTGTGATTTTCCAAAGAAACAAAGCAAACAGCATTAAGGATTTGGTCCGGTCTCTGATCAGCCGGGCACGGACGGTACGTATAGAGCTGTGTCCCTGGAGGGGAGCCTTGTGCCACAGTGCCCGGGGCTGGCGGCTGATCCCACACCTGTAACCACACGCTCCACGCTGTCGCTGCTCTCTACGTCTGGCATGATGTGATTGCTTTTTCTGCAGCAGACCTGTAGCTGTTCCTGCTCCTTTCCTTTCTTGTAATTTCTTTTTTCCTGGGATTTCATGTCATCCAGGCAGTGCTCTTGCAGGCTCTCTGTGTCTGTGGCTGCAGGGATGCAGAGCAGTCCCAGAGCCCAGAGTGGGTGCGTGGCAGCGCCTGCAGTGTCCCTGGCTCTGTGCGTGTCCCAGCCAGCCCTTCTCCCTTGGCCAGGGAGTCCACACAGCCGGGGCTCTTCTCCAGCCCTGGACATCATTTTAAGCTGAACAAGAGAATACCACTGGTGAGTTGCTGTGACAGAGAGAATCTCAGAATTGTTAGGGTTGGAAGGAACCTTAAAGACCATCTCATTCCATGCCCTGCCACGGGCAGGGACACCTTCCACTAACCCAGGTTGCTCCAAGCCCCGTCCAACCTGGCCTAGCGCACTTCCAGGGATGGGGCAGCCACAGCTTCTCTGGGGAACCTGGGCCAGGACCTCACCACATATGACCTGAGTAAATTTGTGGGACTGAAAATCCCTGTCTGTGGTTTGAAGTAAGTTAGACTCCTGTCTCCTAGGCTTGATGTCTGTGCCTCTCTGGGGATGAGTAAGATCAGCCCATTTTGCCCCATTGCACAGTTTCTGGTGTGTTATTACAACCCTCAGATGTAATAAAAACTGAATGACTACAGTGCCTGCCTACCAAACACAATGCTGGCAAGAATTTATTCACTCAATTATGCTGCTTGTTGTTTCTTTTGCTTTGCCACTGTACTCTGTGTGAAAGCAGCAGCTCAGACAACTATCACATATTTTCAGCTTTTGTCTTTGTCCTCTTTATGGTTCTTTTCAGCTGTTTCACATTAATCTTCTTTTGTAGTATTTGTGTTGAGATATTGAGGAAACAATTAGAGCAAAGTTCACTTTAACCAGTCAGCTTCTGGCAATTTCTCTTATCACTCCAGTAGTTTCCTATTTAACTTCACAGTCACTCCTTACATTCATTGCTGCTCGTGCAAAAGCGGGAGATAAGGAATCACCTGGACCTCTGCTTGCAACTCAAGTGTGATCTTCTATCACCATCAGCAGAGCTGAGCAAATGAATTTATTTATTCCCAGCAGCTCACATTGCTGCGCAGCATCAAAACATCTCAAACAGCCACATATCAGTGAAGTTTGAGCATGATATGAGGTGAATAGGGATCTTTTTTCTTTTGCCCAAAAGACCATTTTGCCACATGAGCTGCTGCTCAGTCGTAAGCAGCCCTTGCTCAATGCCTGAACTTCTATTGCATCTTATAGGCAATTACAGGAAGTTCTGGTCCAGGAAGTAAGTGACAAAAACCTTTATTTGTCCTTGCAGGCAGCTGATTTACGGTAGCTTAAATGATCTGAAAAGTTCTGTGATACTGACTCCATCTTTGTCAGCAGTGGGGATTAAGGCACAGTCATGGCAGAATGCACAGAGTAAATGACTACCAAAAAATGTCCTCCCATCACTCAGCACGTGTCCCGGATTTTCAGTGATATTATGATCCTTTAAGCCACAGGAAAAACATCTTGCTGCTTTCTCAGTTCACAGGAACTTCTCAGTTGCTGCGGGCAAGCTGCCTGGGCAGTGGATGCTTTATTGTACTTTCAGTACATTCTGAGCTTTTTGCTTTCTTTGCTCGGGTTGACAAAGCCCTGACAATGTTCAGCCCTTCATGTTCAAGTTGGTGGTTTCACACTGTGTTTTTTACTGTTGTGTGAAATATGAGAATGAGTTTTTAAGTATCTCATTGATTTATTACTGGTGTTCTACTGGCTTCTGGATTAGCAGCTCTGGCCAGTGTTTCCCATGATTACCTCTATGATTGATGGCAATTCCAGCTCATTCACAACCCCAGTTACACATATTTAAGTACTTACTGAGTCATTTTGCTCAGCAAACCATCCAAAAGGATGTTACTTATGTGTCTTAATGACAAAACAGCAACCAGAGTTAAAAACTTCCTTTGCTTGAAGTGCCAGTATGAACCATTTGGAGAACCACCTGGTTTTTGCTTTGCAGCTGCTGTTTGTATATTTCCAATATTTTTGCCACTAGAATTTTAGCTTTTGTCATAGATCCCTCCTTTACTGTGTGTCTCCTCCCATGGGGGATACAGTGCTGGTGTGATGTGGGAAAGATGTTGAGATCCCCAACTGCTTTTCCCAGATCCCGTAGACAGTGTTTCTTGAAATGCTGTTTGCTTCTTCTCCGGTAAAGTCACACAGAACAATGTCAGCTGACATCTCTTGCAACAGCCTATTTGTACTGACAAATTAGCAAAACCAGTATTTGTTTCAGCCGTACCTTTTGCTGGTGCAGTTGGTCTTCCACCTTCACTGTATTTAACCAGCTCTCTTTGAAGATGGATGTTCATATTTGAGCTTTTCTCTTTGCAGACATAAGAAGATGCAGTACAGCCACACCTTTGCCTTCATTTGATAATACTATTACAATTTTGCTCTTGCTGGATGAGTTCCAACCTGGTTTGAACTGCCCATGCTGCTTCTTTCACCCCTCTTGTACACCTTGGACTCTGGCTGCACGCTCGTGTCTGTGCCTGGTGGCAGAAGGGTCCCTGACGGTCCCCAAGGAAGCAAGAGATCAAATGGCACCACTGTAGTAATAACCCAAACCACACTGCTATTGGCAAATACCAGTAAAACCAGCTGTGCTGGTTAGAAACCAGACAGATGGCAAACCCCAGTGGGGTTCTGGTAAGCGCTGTAATTCCTAAAGTGATGACTCCAGTAATTGCTGAATTGTGAGTTTCCAGAAGTGGGTTTGGAAATGTCATGGTTTAACCCTACAATGCAAGGTGTGAATTTTTTTAAAGCCTGTGGGGCAGCTGTGTCTCTGTAACATCCTGACCTGCCAAGGCCAAGCCATGGGCTCAGAGGCCATGACCAGCACGGTGAGGAGCAGGGATGCTCCGAGCCAGCCCCAGCCTTGCAGCCGCCACCACTGAAATGGAGGGGCTGGAGGCACTGACGCAAGTTTAGGTTTGTGAGGCCCGATTGACTTGAATGCCCAAAGCTTTAGATGTGAGTTCTCAGGAGCCTGAATTGCAGATGGTACTTGGATACTCAACTCCTACTGCTTTAGAGAGCTGTTGGGAATGATCTTTGAAGCCTTTCTTTTTTTTTTTTTTTTTTTTTTAATGACCCTATGTTCTTAGGAGGTTTGAGGGGAAAAAAATTCCAGGGTCTTCTTTCCCCCAAATTTCTTAGCTTTTCAGTTGATCTGTTGTTATTGTAAGAGCTGCCTGCTTTGATTTCCAAAAGGTTGTGCTGATCTGAGTGCCCTTACGGATACCCACAGTTCGAATGAGCAGCCCCACACGGGCACCTGCATCTCCCCCTGCAGGGAGGGCACAGCCTCCCTCTGTCCCCCCTGCAGCACACACAGGGCCGCCGTCCTTCCTGCCCAGCACCGGCCGTGCTGCGCATCAGGAGCGCTGGGCAGGAAGGTGTGAGCAGAGCTGCAGCCTGCTCCACCTCCCTACCGGGTAAAGACCCGCTTTGGAAAGCCTGGGTGTGAGTATCAGGGCTCCACCCAGCTTGCACAAGCTGGCCCCGCTGCCTGGGGCTCTCGCTGACGCCGCAGCCTGGCCACGAGGCTGCCAGGAGGTGCAGGGCTGCCTGGCAGCCACCTGCATCCAGCCTGGGCATGGGCTGCCACGGGTGGCTCTGTGCCATGTGCTGCTGCCTGCTCAGCCCCACCCCGCTCACAGTGAGCACTGAGGCCCTGGCAGTGCCACTTTTGGGCAAGGATCAGCCCTGAATTTTGGCAATCAGCCCTGCCAAAGCCTGTAAGCACTGGCAGAGGAAAGCAAGACGGTGTGGACCTCCTGTGCATCCCGGGTGCAGGCAGGGCCCCTGATCATGTGGGATAGGGGGACAAAGGACAAAGCTTCCTTGATTCCGTCACACTGACTTCCCAAGCAGAGTTTAGGTTGTCACCAGGATAAAGCCTACCTCAAACCTAAGCTTGAGATGAGCTCGAATATAGTTTGGCAAAGTCTGGCTGAGAGGGACTTGCTGGAGGCTTTACACAAGGTCGGGGCTATAGTTTTTTCATAGTACTTCATCATCAGAGGATGTGTGACCCATCAAAAAAAATTGGCTAAATTGCAGTTGGCCTTTGGCTAGAGGGTAGTGTGGAGAGATGTAGCAAAGTCTTTTAAACTGTGGGTCTCAGTGGTACTTTAGACCAGCAGCAACATTAATTTGGGAAGTTGAAGATGCTTCTCAGAGCTTGCAGAGCTCCTCCAGGGCTTACTCCATGAGATATGGGCACGTTTCAAGAGGGAAGAAGTTTGCCAAACCCTTGTAAGGCTTCTGGGAAGACAACACTGACAAGGGCTACAAAAGAGGTGCCCTTTGGAGTCAGGTTCTGCAGCCTGTATTCTCCCAGAGCCAGGGTAAGACGGTGGAGATGTGGTTTTGGCCTGGACAGCAGGAATGATTTTTAGCTCTTGACAGCTGCCTTTTGTCCCACCTGGATGTCTGGGATTGTACCGTCCTCTGGGAAGGTTCTTCCCCAAACCCTGGTGGGTTGAGCTGGGCCTGAGGCCTCCTGCAAGATGTTGAGAACCAATGACAGTGTGTTGGGCATCATCACAGAGATGGGTTTTGGGGACAAAACAGAGCCATGAAGTTGTCCATCTGCAAAAGGGCTCAATCGCCAAGGGAGCAGGAATCAGCCTTCTGACATTGCTGTCCTCTCTGCTGTGGCTCTGTGCAAAGGTCTCTCCATGGCGTGTACAGGCTGAGAGAAGCCAGCTCCCCAAGCAGAGGACTGGGCTGGAGAGCATGGGGAAGCCCAGGGGCCCCACTCTGCCTGTGGCAGCACTAAGGCCACGAGTGTGAGCCGAGAAAGAGGCAGTTCATTAATGAAAACAGAGCAGAAGAGCTACAGGGCAGTGAGCAATCTGGGCCAGCGTGGCAGTCTGGAGCACAAATCCAAGGACAGTTAAACTTGGAACTTCTGTCCTCTTTTCTGAAGCTATTCCAGATCAGACTCATGCCATGACTGCAATTTCCCCCATTCCTATTTAAAGCTTGAATCACTGCACATGTAAAAGCTGATTTCACTGTCATCCTCTGCATTTAGCTGTTGGTTTGAAGAGGAGTAGGTGAGCAGCAGCAGCAGAGGAAGGCTCACCCTGCAGGGGTGAGATCCACGGGGTCATTTGGACTATGGAGAGTTGCATTTGTGGCCATGCACATAACACAGGCAGGGCAGGTGTTGAAAAACAGGCTCCCTTCTCATGGGGAGGATGATGGCAGCAGGACTGACTGTCATGCATTTTGTGTGCCAGGTGTGGTGTGGGGCATGAACACTGAGAAGCAGAATAGGCTATTGGAGCTTCACTCCCAATTTTAATGGGTTTTGAGTCATGTTTATTTGGGCATTCTCTGGTAGATGCAGAAACACAAATCAGGGTTATACACCCAATTTACAAGTACCAGTTACCTTATTCACTATGATATGGTAAAGACGGGGACTAAAGTACTTGGGCAGTAGTTCCATTATTTTTTTCAGCATTTGAAAAGAAGCTTGTGTGATGGTAAATCCTTCCCTACCTTTTTCCATCCTGCAGTGTGTTCCCATCTTCCACGAGTTCTCAGTGTTAACTGCTGATGGTTCAAGGTCTGAGTCACCAGGTTGCTCTGCACCCTCAAGTGCAGTGACAAATCATCCTGCTCAGCAGGTGCTCTCCTGCCTGTTCCTTCCTTCCCCCTGATTCCCATCACTGACAGGGACAGCCAACAGATGGATCACAACAGTCTCTTCCTCATCCAAATAATAACCCCTCAGTTCTCTGCTGGCTACTTCACTCCATGAGGAACAGAGCAACAGGGTCTCCAACCCCATCTGAATCTGTTTATGGCTGATTTCCCTTCATGCCTTGTACTTGTTGCAGGTCATTCTGTACTTAAAATTTTCCAGTCCTGGGTCAACTCACTTGTAGTAGCTGCTTGTCATGACCTACCTTCTGTTTTCTGTATTTTCATTCCAGTTTTTGGAGAATTCATGTAGCCATGACAGTCTGCTGCCTCCCACTTCATCTCCACAGTGGGATGGATTGCCATGGCCTTTTTCAACCTCATTCTTTAAAGAACTGGCAGTTCTCTTTAAAATTCTTTTCTTTTTTAAGACCCCTTCCTTGGAGATCTTATCTTTGCTTTATTGAGATACATATATTTTTATTTTTATTTTTTAATAATCTTAGTGTTATTCCTTCTTCCTCCTGTCAGGTTTCATACCCATCACTTGCATCCCTGGCTGCATGAGCAGGAGTTCTGCCAGCAGGGAAAGGGAAGGGATCCTTTCCACACACATTTTTCTCTGATTTTGTCTAGGCACCCTTAGGATCTAATCTTGGAACGAGGACTTGTACATACTTAATCAGGACACCTTCTCCCTCACCTGGCAGTGTCTTCATCCTGAAAACAAATTGTAGTTTTTCATATTAATCTGCCAGTCATGTAGAGTCACTCTTGCTGACTGAACGCTGATTTTGCTCAGTCTCAGCCCTGGCTTATATGCTTTACTCCTGGTATATTTTCTTAAGGCAACACATACTTGTTGCACCACTGACATTCAGAGTTTGTGTACATTGCCCTTTCAGCTATTCCCTTCTGTGAATAACAGATGAGACAGGAGGTACCTGGATGGGCATTGTCTTCATAATTATTAAAATTTGATTTTAGCTGCCACACTGGGGTAAGGGCTGTTAAACACAAAGGTCCAGAATCATCTCCACTCAGGGGGCCACAGAGGCTCAGTAACTCAGGAGGTTTTAATATTTTAAAGCACATAGTTTAAAGCACAATTCACTTGGGCATGAGATTTCAACAGTCTCTTGTGTTTCTTTCCCCCCACACCTCTTTTCTCCTGGCCAGGTGATAGCAATTGTGATGGATCTGTTTACAGACATGGAAATTCTGTGTGACCTGCTGGAGGCCTCAAGCAGACGGCATGTCCCTGTTTACCTGATCCTGGATGAAGAGTACTTGAAGCATTTTGTGGAAATGTGCAATAAAATGGCTCTTACTCACGACAGCTTCCCAGTAAGTTTTCAGTCACATAGTGGATATGATAAACGGGTCTTGGAATTGATAAAAACGATGTACCCTGTGTTCTGTTCCCTCTGCCTGGTCCCTAGGACCCATCCCTTCTCCCTAGGATCTATCCCTTCTCTCACTGTCCCAGGCTAAGAGACCACGGCTGTTTGCTCTAGGAAATTGAGATCTGTCTGGACACACAGAGGAAGGTGTGCAGGAGCTTCCTAGTCCCAAATATTGATGTTTTGTGGTCCTCATTTCAGATTTCCATGCAAGGAGTGTGAAGTAGGGTCCAATGAGATGCAGTGAGTTGCTGAACGTTTTGCTGGGCTGGTGCAAAGATGCAGAGGGAAGCCAGGAAATTTAGTTTATGTGAACTTGTGTCATCTGGACACAGGAGGAGAGGACACAGCCTCTGCTCTAGGACATAGAATTGCAAGAAGTAAATTGCTCATAGTTCAGATCCCTGAGCTCAGGGATTTAAATTCTGCCTAGAGCTGCTGCAGGGCAATAGCTGGGAGGGGAAGCAGTGAATCCCCTCAGATATTCTGCTGCAAACCCCACCACTTCCTTCTGCTGAACCCACAGGTTAAAAATCTCACATTAAGGTCTGCTTTCAGGCTTTGCAATTCAGTTGTGGGTCCATGAGGGATTTGTGAAAAACCCAGTTCCTGCTCAGTGGGTGCCCATCACTCAGCGTGTGGTGTCCAGAGCAGATAAACAGTAAAAATGAATCTGACAGCCCCAGAGATACTCCCCAGTATGCTGCCGATGCCCATTTCTGGTTACCACCTATCAATGCAAGTTGGTTTTTTGTTGTCATTTGTTATTCCTGTAGGGCCAGCAGTGCTGGCTGTGTCCTTCCCTGGGTGTGCAGGATTCCCTGGAGCACTGACTCTGCTGCAGCCACCAGTTTCATAGGTTTTCCCATCATTTTTGTCGGGAACATTTCAAAATTTTCCAGTTAGCTCAAAAGCATTCCTAGCTAAAAAACAAGCTAGGGACAGTGCAAAAAATAATGTTTTACAGCATATTCCAAATAGATGCAGTTATAAGTGTCTTAATTTTCCTTCATTTTTAACCTGTCTACACAAGGGTTAATTTAGAGAGGCTTCTTTACAGAAGCTCTCAGTGCTCTGGTCCAATTGACAAAGTTGGACTTGATGAGCTTGAATGTCTTTCCCAACCTAAAAGATTCTGTGATTCTTCCACTGTGCTGGTGAAGCTCTGTCCTGTCTTGCTTCTTACAAGCCAGACTCATTTCATCCTGCCTCTCGAGATAGCAGCTCTTAGGGAAAATGGCCCCATACTGAGCATGTTTGCTTCCATAAATAGCTTTCTCACTGAAGTGACCTGGTGGATTCAGATGAATTCGATCTCTCCAAAATATATTTTATTGCTTCTTATCCAAGAGGTGGCCATTTTTAAAATTAAAGTTAGAATGAGTTTATATCCATGGAGATGCCTGTGTCTCTTTGTTAGGCCTGATGTCATGTCTTGTGCTTGAATGGGTAATTAACACTTGCCTCCCCATTCCATGACTCATTAGCAGCTCTCCATCTGAAGTGCCTCTTATGGTGATGCACCTAAGCAGTCCATTACCTACAGGCTGGATACGCATCTGAGTGGAATGAGGGTACATATTTTATTCCTGCCTCTAAGTTGTGACAGGATGTGGTGGTAAATCTCCATTTGGAATTACTGGTGACAATTTGGGGTTGAATGGGGAATTTGGGGTAATTGCCCCTCTGGCATCTTACTTCTGAAAACAACATGTGAGTCTGCTGGTGGCAAATTCCAGTGCTAAGCATCAGAAAATCCTGTGTGGAGCATTGGCAGCAGTGACAGCAGAAGCCTTAACTTGTTTTCAAACATCTGTCTGCTGCACCTGGAACTACTGTCTGGATGGAGCAAGAGTAGTACCTGGCAGTCTTTCTTGCAAGACTGCAGGATTCTCATCTTGTTGGGATGATTCAGGGCCTGGATTGACAAGAGGAAGAAGAGGATGATAAAAATGAACCAAATATCGGAAACTCACCCAGCCTTGGAAAGGATAAAGGGAGTGAAGAAATACTGTGGTGACAAATTTATGGAATATCTCTTACCTGAAGTTGTTTCAATTTCCCCAGGAAGGAGCGGGGGAGGAAGCTCCTCCCAGTGAGAACCAGTATTATTGAAACCTCAGCACTAGAAGAAAAAAATCCCTGTATTGACTGGCCACAGAACAATGTGAACACTTTCCCAAGTATCCAGCGTTATCTTGGTCTGAATCAGCAACTTGTGGTGTCATTTCAGAGGATCACAGGTTAATGCAAGTTGTCAGGGACCTTAGGGACCTAGGATGTCATCGAGTCCAGCCTCCCACTCAAAACAGTGTCACCTGTGAGGTCAGGGCCTTACCTGATACATCTTGCAGATCTCCAAGCATGGAGACTGCACAGTTTCTCAGGATAACTTGTTCCGATGCACAACTGTCCTTATAGGGAAAAGATTTCTCCCTTCTCATAGGCGGCAGATGAGGATATGTTCTGGGATGTAAAGCCAACAAGTGAGAGCCACAATGCAAAAATTGTGAAGCTTCAGCTCTGTCCCTGTGAGAAGTTTCCATGAACTCAAGAGAACACTGGACCAGTACTTGGAGGAGAGATCATGGTGGGGTTCCCACTAAGACAAACCACAAGAAGCTCAGGAAATCCCCTGAGCAGAAAGCAGGGTCAGCAGCAATATTAGGGGCAGCATCATAAATGACTGCCCTCTTCCTGCTCTTCCCAGCTGCCATTGCCCACTGCAAGAGGGAGCTGGGTAGGCTCTGCTCTGGAGGAGCAGATTTGCTGCTGCTGTGCAGCCCTGGAGGGCAGTGGTGCTCCTGGGTGGGCTGGGAGACCCTCACTGCAATGTGAGAGCCGAGCCCTTCCCACCTGGCGGGTGTTCCCGGAGGGCAGCACAGCTCCTGCCCGCGGGGACTCTGAAGGCAGAGGCGGAGTCACTGCCGCAGGGTCCCTGCCTCCTGCTCCTCACCCCGAGGGGCGGCCGCCCTGAGCCCCGTGGGAGGCAGGCGAAGGGGGCACAGGGGTGCCCAGGGGTACCCAGGGGCAGCTCCAGAAGGATGGAAGGGGCGAGGCCTCTAACCCTGCGGGGAACATCTGCAGGCAAATCCCAGCTGCTGGTGCTTGTGCCTTGCCTGTGCCTGGCCAGAAATCTGCTGGGTGGCAGAGGGGCACTGCCACATTCCCTGAGGGCCCACCCCTGCCAGGGGAAAATCGGCCCCGACGCTGAACCAGCTGCTGTAGGGCTTTGTCTGTAGCCAGGCTGATGATGCTCAACAGGGATGAGGTGCCCACGGAGGAATCTGCCTGGTCAGATGCAGGTGGTGACAGCTTGTGACAGCTCCTGCTGTACCAGAGGTGCTACAGGTGTCAGGGGAGCTGGCCTGGAGGGCAGGAAGGGATGACCTGGCAGCCCCGTGTAAGTGTAGCCTTAGGGATGTTTATTTACATGCCAGATGTTTTGTTTGGCATTATATCACACACAGCAGGTCAGTAACAGTTTCTAGGGACTGTTCTGCTCTTCTGCCTTCCTCACCTGAAGTGCAAATAACTTCTATTACAGGCAAACACCTCGCATTATGAAAAAGGCTCCTGAGGGATACCAAGAGCCAGATTCCCGAGTTTATTCTGGGCAGTTGATTTTACAGGCCAAAGTTTTATTGGAGAAGTATGTGCAGTTTTAAAACAGTGGAGCATCAGGTCTGCTTCAGTTGAGTACAGCACCTGAAAATGTTAATATCATTTTAAAATGAACTGATAAAAGGAAATCCTTGAAATGTAGATATTCCTCTCTGTAAGCCTTTTTTCATTGAGTGATGTTTTAGTTTTAAGCCTGTCACTGTATAAAATCAGAGCAGCACATTCTATTGACTAGAAACTAGCTGGTTGTTATGGGTCAAAATTTAGTTCAATGCAGAGCCATCAGCTAGTGTGGGGAGTTGAACATTATTAATAATCTGGAAGAAATTGGATAGTTTTACATACTTCAGAAATTATCTGTAGGCTCATTGGATTCTCCCAAGGCTTTTTCAAACTAGAATTTGCACTTGAGTGCAACTTGTTAATTTTTGCCGTTGTTTTTATCTTGTAGAAGCAGGCAGTGTGACAAAATATTTGGTATGCAGGAGCCAAGAAATACTTAATGCCTTGCTGAGTTCTACCTCTTGGAGCAGAGCACGAGCTTGAGGGAGTCCAGCAGTGATGCACAAGGGAACATCTCAGTTTAGTTCAGTACATGGCCCCTTACCAACTCTCCTTGCTTTGGTTTCAGAACATGCGCATAAGATGCCTGAGTGGAGACACGTACTACAGCAAAGCAGGCAAGAAATTTGCAGGCCAGGTTCTGGAGAAGTTTGTCCTGGTTGATTGTGACCAAGTTCTTGCTGGTACATACAGGTAAGAAAATACAGCAACTACTGTGTCAGAGACTGGTGACACTGAGGAAATATTTCTTCACAAAAAACTGAATAATGTAACTCCTAGTGCTGCATGTTGGTTCAACAGCTGCCCTGAGTTCACCTCAGTCAGTGCTTTCACAGTTTTCCAAGCTTCCATCTTATCCACCCTTCCTGCCCTTTTCTTAACCTGAAGACCTCTGACTTTTCAGTCTCTCCTCATACAACAGCTGCTGCATCCCTCATGGAATCATGCAGTTTTAGTTGTCATTGCACTCCAAGCTGATAATGTTAGACAACTGCTGATGATGATTCCAAGCTCCTTCCTGAGCTGTTCCAGGTTCAGCATCATACAGATCATTTTTCCCTATGGATACACCACATTTTCCTTTACTGAAGTCCATCTGGCACATATTTGTCCACTTGCTCAGTTCTGTGAGGTCCTTCTGGATTTGCTCACCTTCAGCAAGGTATCCAACCACCTGAAGGAACTGAGGATCTTCTGCAAATCTGGGAATTTCACTGCACCGCTCCATGCCTGAGGGCATCCATGTGCTCATTGGCTCCCTCACCAAACTCCAGCAGGTTGGTGAGGCTTGCCTTTGCCTTTGCCCTGTTGTCCATGCTTCTCCACACTAGCAGGAATCCTGTTCTTCACAGCACAATCTGCATGTCCTGGGGTAGTGGGCAGCTCCAGTGGTGTGTGGACCTCAAGACCGAATTCAGAGGCCTCTCTTTAGGTGCGATCAGATTGGAAACCTCCCAGCCCTTGGCCTTTCTGGTGGTGCTGATACACAGGAGTGAAACACATCTCAGTGTCACCAGCACCAGCGACAGATGCAGGAAGTTCACTGAGGTTCTCAACTATGGCCTCACCATCACCCTTTTGACCCCCAGGCCTCAAATGAGCCCACTGATTCCTTGACTGCCAGTACAGCATTTGTGAACAACCTACAGCCCCATTCACCCTGGGGATTTTTGGTCTGCTCCCTTTCAACTCTTTTTGACCTACAGCTGCATTTTTATAGTTACCTTTCTTGAAATTGAACCTCCATATGCTGCATTTATTTAGTTTGCTCTCCACTAAAGAGTTAAAACTGTGTTGTGATCATTCTTACAAATGGGTTCTTCCACTTCTGCCTCTGGAACCAAGTCTTATGCACCATTTTAGACCACATCCTGAATCGCATATTTTCTTGTGGGTCAAACAATTTAGACTGGTTAATTCTGACATGTAATCATTTATTGCTTCCAAAAAGTTTTCTCCATGGTTCATCCCAGTGAAGCATTAACCTGTATGTGTATTAGTGGATGAAATCTCCCACTATTGCTGGCCATCCTAATTTTGCAGCCTCTGTGATCTCAGTTAACATTGTCTGTTCTCCATCCCAGTTCTGATCAGAGGGTCAGGACTACTGTTCTTGTGCTGTACTTTTATTACTAGACTCTATTTAGTTACTTTTCCACCTGCAGATCTTTCCCACTGTATTTTCACACTGTTGAGCATCATATTATCCTTCACAAACAGTGCAGCTCCTCAGCACAGCCTGCTCTGATATTTCTGTGAATTTGGCATCCTGGCAATACTTTTATTCTCCTTCCACCAGATCTCCTTGAACACTGCTTTCCCTCTCCCTTTCTCTCTCTTTCCATCTCTCTGTGAGCGTATGTTGGACCTTTAGGCTACCAGTGTCCTCATCAGTGCTGTAGCTTCAAGTTGCACTTTTTCTCTGGTGTTGACTTCATCATCTCCAAGAGTGGAGGTCTCACCTCGTCAAACTCAGGCAAAATGAATGAAAAATGCAAGTACATGGTTGAAAGTGGCTGTGTCCAATCTCTAAGCAACATGGAGAGCAATGTCTGTTGGCATTTTGACCATCCTAAGACACTTAAAAACAATGAAGTGAATCACTGCCTGGAAACACAGGATCCTAGAATTGTAGAATTGGTTAGGTTGGAAAAGGCCTCTAAGACCCTTGAGTCCAAGCGTTCCCTCAGCACTGCTGAGCCCACAACTAACCCATGTCACAGCTACTCATCTCTTAAACCCCTCTATCCATCTCCATGGGCTGCTGGAGCAGGGATTACATAACTGGACCACTCAGTTTTGAATGGCTAAAGCTGAGTATGTGTCAGCTGGATTGAGCTGCACAGCTGGAGGAATATCTGATTTCCCTGTGGCCTAGAGTCAGGGTATTGCTTAAAATGCAGGTGCAGCTCTCTGGGTCAGTTCCTCCCTGTGCCGTTCAGGGCAGGGGCTGGGGGCTGTTATGTGCTCTCTTTCTACAGATCTCTGCAGAGCTGAAACTTCTGGAATTCTGGAAGATAGTGTTTCAGTTGAATAGGGTCTCATATCTGATTCTGTGCTGTGCCAGTAAGCACAGGATGTTCTAGACTAACAGAAACAGGCTCTTCTAGAGGAATTTGTTCAACAGTTGTCAGAAACACTTTCACATGAGAAAACTGAGATGCCTCCTCCTGGTTTAGTGCAACCTGTATGGGAAATATTTAGATTACTGTCCCTGCAGAAGGGAAAGCCAGATGCAAAGGATAAGAACAGTTACTGAGTAAAGCCAAAGATCCAGGGTGGAACCAAGGGTGTCTTGGGATGCTATAGGAATGAGTGTAAGTGTTCTTACCCAGCAGCAGGTTTTGCAGTTCAGCAATTCAGTGTACAAGAATCAGAGGTTTCAGAACTCTGTGTTTTTATGTTGTACGTGCTTCTCTATGTTCAGTTCACCATAGGAGACTCTTTCCCACCCTGTCTGGCCTCCATGATACCCTCTGGGAATGGGTTATGCAGGTTAATTTATGTTTTGTGTGAAGAAGTGATCTGTGGTGTTTACAGTAGACCTGCTGCTAGATAATTATATTTGATTTCCCCAAATTCCCACAACCTGGGCACAGAAAATCAGCGTTTCCTATTTACTTTCTTGACTGGATCCATGTTTTTTTCCTCCCCCATTATAATCCCTCATGTGAATCATCTCTTCTCCAGGTGAAGTATGCTTGGCTTTTTAGTAATTTCTTGTATCCAGAGTTTGAATTTATTGACATTTAACTGTCCATCATTTTGTCACATATTCCCCCCGTACAATAAGATCCTCTTGCAGCTTCTGTTTATCCAGTTTTCTTCTGATCCACAATAATTTTGTCATGAGCTGACATGGACAGTTTCTACAGTGTTTTAGGACTTTCCTCAATATGTTGAACAGCATTGATCACAGCACAAAACCTGTGGGTTTCCAGTGGCTAAATTAAACCTATTGCTAGTGTTTGGATCTTTAATCAACTGCTACTTCTTGAGAAGTAGCTACCTTTCTTTGTATGTACTCCATGATCACTTAATTTTTCTAGCAACAAAAATGGTCTTTGCTGAATGACCATGTCAAAATCTCTTTGAAAGTTCAAGTTTGATACATCAAGCACATCTGTGTGCTTGCTGCCTCCTTGTAAGATCGGTAAGAGGCTTTTGAGGCATGGCTTCCTTCCACAAAAACATGCTGAGTCTTCAGCATTATGATTATAGTTATTTATGCATCTAATCATTTTACTCTCTATTTGCTTCTACCAGTTTCTCAGTATGGAAATAAGACTGGCTGGTTTGTAGTTTTCCAGGAGCTCTTTAAAAGGTTCACATTTAATACTTTCCATTCCTCTGCTACTATGTTCAATAGTAAATGATAGGTTGTTCCCTGGTTCATAATTGGAAAATCGCTGACTTCCAGTTTTTGAAGGCTGTTTACTTTAATATTTTTGGTTTATGCACCTTTTAACTATGGTGAGTTTTTCTGGTGATTTAAAATGTCTTTATTTTGATAGGTACATTTTCTCTGAGATCTAATATAGCATCTTTAAACAATCTTCATGCCACCTCAAGCATTTAACCTTTTTGATTACTCTTTTAAATTTCTTTTTAATAGCATTCCTCTGTTTCTCTTTTAAGTTAAGAGTTACTGTTGTGGATTATTTTGGTCCTTAAAGAATATTTGATATGGGTAGGTCACAGTTATTTTTTGCTGAGTGGCCTTCCCAAAGAAACTCTCTGAACTGGTAATGTTATTTCTCCTTTTGTTGGCTTTCTGGTTAGTTTTTCCAAGAAGTGGTCATTTATAGTGTCTAAAATGCAGTTTTGGCAACTCTCCTCATAGTAGCCCCCATTCAACCTGGCAGGATCTCCCTTTATTCCTCTGCTTTCTGCCTTCTTAGTCTCTCAGCACCTCCTCAACATGGCTTATTTACCATCAGCACTCCGCTTGGAAAGTTCCCAGTACAGCCACTGTGCACTTTTCTAAATACAGCTTTATTTGTTTAGATGTTCTGCATTGATTCTAATTCCTTACCCAAGTGTCACTGATTATCATCCTGTCCTTTTATCAGAATACAGTCTTCTTGCATTTATTTTCAAAGTGAAGTGTGTGATCCCAAACTGAGTGACCTTTTACACGTCCCACCTTTGGTCTGTCGCAATCCACTGCATCCTGCTGTCCATTGGGTTACTCCAGTTTGGCAGCTGTGCAACAAGGAGATGAGCAATGAAGAAAAGGACCCAAATGTTTAGAAATACTTTCTCTGTCCTTCTGCTTCTACAGGTTTTATTCATTCATATGACAAGAACAACATGGAGCTGTGTCGGGGGGTTTAGTTTGGATATCAGGGAAAGGCTCTTCCCCCAGAGGAGCTGGGCACTGCCCGGGCTCCCCAGGGAATGGGCACGGCCCCGAGGCTGCAGAGCTCCAGGAGCGTTTGGACAATGCTCAGACATAGGGTGGGATTGTTGGAATGTGCAGAGCCAGGGGTTGGACTGGATGATCCTTGAGGGTTCCTTCCCACTCAGGATGTTCTGTGATTCTATGATGCTTTAACTTATTCTGATATATTGCTGCCTGTAGGTACAGATCAAGCACATTTTTGCAGCATTTTCTAAATATGGAAACCAAGCTCACTGCTCTTATCTTAAACAAATGTAGGCAAATTAGTTTAGGCCCTTCGACTCTTATGTGTTCATTGATTGAGTGTTTAACATTGTATTTCTTCTAAATGAAGGAAAAAACCTAGATTGAGGTATCTAGGCAAAGCAATAATCTAAAATCTTAAATATAATTATATAATTATTATATTATTATATTTATTATTATATTAATTATATTATATAATTATAATTATATATGTAGCTATTTAGGATTATTCTGGGCACCAGAAGAAATAGGGTGTTTATTTGAGCACTTAAGATATTTACTGTTTCAGCAGGTGAGGGGAGCCCAAGGGCCAATAGGGGATAAAGCTAAACAGGATTTTGAATAGGAAGAGTGGACATTTGCCAGGCTAGAACCAGAGAAAAGAGCTGGTATTGTCAGCCTGAAAGGGAGTTATGTGACTGTTTGAGTTGCCTTAGAGGAGATTAAATTTCTCTGCTGAAAATAAAAGATGGTCACACTATCGGGGTGTGTCTTGCCATGGGCACACAGAGGAAGGAGCTCGGTGTTTGCTATAGTGAGAATCTCAAGATCTGGGGTTGAAGCTGACACAGCAGCTGAAACTGAAAAATGAGAGGCAAACGTTTACAGGAGTACAAAAGCTCTGCACATGGCTTCAGGGGAAATAAAACTGAAGTACAGAAATGTTTGGCAATGGACATATAAAGGTATATGGGTTTGAAGCTGGAGGAAGCTTGAAATTTCTTTCAAAGAAAGGTGCTTATAGTCGCAGGTATCCATGGCCCAAGCAAGAGGAAAGAGCTTTGAAGAGGGAGCTCCAGATCTAGCTTGATGAGGATTCACCTCAAGAAAGAAATTCTAATTAGGCAGGAAGTGAGTGCATAAGGAGTGGGAAGCATAGTGCATCAGCAAGGGAACCCCAGGTGACACATGGCAATGCAGTGACATTGCCAGGAGATGAGTTAAGTACAGCCTTGCTGGGCACACCAAAGCAGGGAGGAGCAAGTCCTCAGGTGCGTAAATAAAAAGTGAATCCATGAGGAAGAGACTAGACCTGCTGCTAGAAGGATGAATAAGAAGTAAGAGATAACAGACATGGGTGCCCAAATTAGTTGAATACATTGCACCGGAGTGAATCAAAAGGACGATGAAAATCAAGGAATGGAAATTATTTCAAGTGTGTTTGGAGCAACCTAAAAGAGCTTGCTGCAATAAAGGCAGGTTGTTGTTACCTTATCAAAGAAAATGTCACTTGAAATGGAAGGTCTAGTAATGAGTGTTACGTGGTACATGCATTTAGCCATGAGCAAAAACAAAACACTGAAATTTGTGTTGGCATATGGAAAGAAAACAATGGCTTTGTGACAGCCCAAATGACAGGAGAGCAATAAAAATAAGTCTGAGAAACTACTGAAAGAAGCAAAAAACCTTCTACTGCAAATTGGTATCTCGTCTGTTGGAAAGAGCTGAAGCAGAGAGGCTGCGTGTGGACATCTGGAGTCACCTGTACAAACAGCTGAGGAAAGGCAAAGGCCACCGTGACCCCAAAGCAGAGCACGGCTCTACAGGGGGGCACGCAGGGAACTAACCCGGGTGTCCAAAATGCTGCTGAGACAGAGACTTGTGTGTACCGCAGGTGCTCTCCCCCTCCTGCTCGGCCCACGCCAGAGCCCCGGGGCAGGGGATGCTGCGAGGACTGGCCG
The DNA here is from genome assembly GCA_013397915.1 of Daphoenositta chrysoptera. NCBI lineage: Eukaryota > Metazoa > Chordata > Aves > Passeriformes > Daphoenositta > Daphoenositta chrysoptera. The sequence continues at coordinate 108,927 of VZRO01004502.1, forward strand.
GTGTCCCCCACCGCCCGGAGGTGATGCTGCACCTCCATCTCCCGGCCAAGGGCTGAGCTGCACCGCTCCCGGAGAGTCTGAGAGCGGGGCAGGGAGGGAATCCTATCCTACAGCCATCCTCTCCCACAGTCCTTTGTGTCCCAGAGTGATCTAGAACTGAGCAGCAGTTTGTTATAGGGAAAAAATAATGTCAGGAAAATCCTACCGCTCTTAGAAGCTCCCATGAACTTTTAGCATCCAGGGTGGCCTGCAGGAGGAGGAGCTCCACAGCCCACGTGAGTGTTGTGTTGTGCAAAGAACAACCTTTTCTTGTCTGTACTGGATTTGTAACCTGTGAACTTCAGCCAGTGCCTCATTTTTATACCAAAAATCATTCCCTGGCTATTTCCTCCAGGTCATTCTGGGAAGAAAAGACCTTTATCAGTTTGTAGTGACGAGAATAGCCATGGCTGGCAAGGCCCACATTGTCCCATCCTGGAAACCTGTCCCGTGGCAAGGAGGGCTGTGCCACGAGGGCACTTGGATGATCCAGAGCCTGTCATGACACAGAGTGAGCAGGGCCCCATTGGATCAGCATGGGAAACTGGGTCACAGGAATGCCTGGACTGGGGCAAGAGCCATAAGAGGCACCAGTGGCAGGGACAGTCGTAAGGCTGGGGGAGTGCTCTCCCCTCACAGGGTGAAGGGCAGTTCACATGGGTGAGAGGAGATGGCTGGGTGCATTGGGACTGGGACAATGTTGTGACAATGTGGCCAGAGCCATCAGCACTCCTGGGAGCCAGGAAGTGCCCTGGGACAGACGCCTTTGACTGTGTCGATCCATGAGATCTCCTCTGTCTGGACTCCTGCATTTCTTCATAGAACTCTCAGGGCTTTTTGAGAGATAACATTCCTTTACCAAAGATGCCTTTCCTATTATCTCATATTTCCTATATGGCCATTAATTGTATTCTTTAGAAGAGTCTCTAGTAATTTCTGTATCTTCACTACTTATATCTGTCTAATTTGTGAAACTTAATGGTCTGGAACATTAAAAACATGCTATCACATTAGCACCCTCCCACTCTCCTGATAGCCAGAGCCCTTTCAAGTGGGAGATAGCAGAGCCTGGTTAGGAGCTGAGCTATTGCATCCTGGCATTCCCTTGGTGCTCTTGGGTTGATGTTCCCTGCTCCTGCCCAGTCGCTGATATCTGCTCTGTTGATGTTTTCTAATCTCCTCTACAGAGATCTCAACAGGAGACTGATCCTCCCTTATGTTCTGCATAAAGGGGGGCTCAGGGCAGCCCAAGCTCCAGTACAATAAAGGGATGCAGAGGAATTATCTGAACACTCCTGTTACACATGGACCATGTGCCTCAAAAAGAGCTGAATATTTCTTCTTTCATCTTTTGCAATGTGTGACCCAGTCTTTTTCAAAGATGGTCTCTCTGGGCTTAGGAGCTTCTCCTCTGTCATTTAGCTATCCCACCTACCTTCTGTTTTTTTTTTTCCCCCTAATATCTCTGTGAAGGGATGCATTTTCTTTGACCATGCAGGATGGTATTTCTGAGTACTCTTCATGCCACCCACAAAGATCCTTTAATTCTTTTACTGTTTTTTCATTCTTAACTAATTTACCTGGTTTGATATGAAGCAGCAGAGTATTTTTTTTTCATTTTATGTTTCTCTTTGGGGTGTGATTGCTGAGTGTAAACATACCAAACACCAGTCCGACCTATAACAACTGCTGAGTGCTCAAGGACAAGCCTCAAGAGCTGGTTTCCTACCAGAAGTTCCCAAATAGCTGTCTTGTGAGCTAAATATTGACAAAGTCCTGAAACACAGTGCCAGTATCTTGTCCTGAAATGACATTTACTTGAGAATGTAATCTCCCATGACAATTGCTGTCCTGGAGCTCCTGTCATTTTATCCTGCTCTGCAGAATTAGTGTCTTGCTTTAGCAGCCGGTAACACAGCCCTCAAGTGCTACTGCCACCTCTGAAAATTCTGGTTTATTTGATGCATTTAGTCTGCTGGTCTGGTTTGACTACAGCAAGAATAAAAAGTCAGCTGATGACTGGGATGACCAGGAGCCTGGGGATCCCACTCTGGGAGGAACTTCCCTGTTCAGTCAAGAAAAGGAAGGTTAGGAGAATGTGCCGTGACACTGGCTGTCCGGCCAACTGTGTATTTGCCAGTGCCGGCACCCGCCCGGACGGGAGAGGATGGCGGAGGCTGCTCGCGGGCGCGGGAGGGTCGGCGAAGTCCCAGTTCGGGTTCACCAGACCCACCGGTGGTGCGGGTGTGCTGGAAGGCAGGAATGAGGTGGAGGGGCTTCTCGTGGTAGAGGATTATTGGGGCGCCAAGATCGTGTAGAGAAGCCCTGAGGAGCTGTTACCCAGGTATTTTATCCCTTACAGAGTGGGAGGGGAGAATACAAAACACCAATGGGGCAGGATGTGGGGTTTGAGTTCCGGCAGGCAGGGGTACAAACCAATCAGGAATACCGTGGGAGGAGAGAGATCTCTCCTAAGGGAGAAGCCAAACACAGGGGAAAAAAGGGGGAGATGGCAGTGGCCAATTATGGGGGTATGCTGGCCGTGGAAGCGGCCATAACGCACTGCAACAAGAATGTGGTTACAATCTGTAGCTATCTTGGGAAAGAGCTAATTAGGTTACAGTTTGGGCACAAACAAGAGGTAGGGTTAAACAGATAAGGAAAATTTCCAGAGTGGCAAGTAATGGAAGTTTTTCCTCAGCTAGGGCAGAACCAGTTTGTTTTTAAGGTAGAACAGAAGCTCCCAGAAAAGATGCCAAAACACTTAACTTTGAGGGCAGGGACTGGACTTGTTGAGTCACAGATGAACTTCTATTGCTTTTGGGAATTCCACAGCAGTGCTTATAGCAAACATCATCAGCCTTCCTGTCCTGAGGTATTCCTGTGGTCTTTGGAGACCTCCACTCCTCAAGGCAGTGCCCAGGAGCTCCGTTCCTCATTTTCTGCTTGCCCAAGCAGCTCCTACAAGCCCATCACATGTTGCAGATGTCAGGATATGAGAACACAGCTCCTGCCAAGGCGAGGGAAGAGCAGGGGTCCCCAAGCTGAAATTAAACAACACCTTTAGGGCTGCTCTTTTGTAATTATGTTATGAGCACATTCATCTCCATGAGAAATCTCACACCTGCCTACTTAGAGAAAGTTTTAACAACACAAATTGGGTAGCAATCCATCACTGGGATGTTAAAATCCATGCTACGGATTTTGGCACTCTGTGGACTAAAGTTACATGTGTTTTGTTTCTTTTCCTGCAGTTTCACCTGGCTTTGCAGCCAAGTCCACACTGGTCTGGTGACCCACTTCCGCGGGCAAATTGTTGCAGAGTTTGACAAGGAATTCCGGTACTTGTATGCAGAGTCCAGAGCAGTGACCAGCTTCTGTGTGCCAGATCCTGAGACATGTCTCCCTTCTTGGAATACCTCAAAAGTTGACAACTGTCTTTTAAAACCCACTCAGGGGAATGATACTGAGACCCTGAGCCCCTCCAGCAGCCTTTCCAATGTGAGCATCAGGAGCATAAAAGTGTCTCCCTTTATGAAAAACTCCAGCTGCAGTGCACACCAGGAAAAGCAAGATTCCAGTTCTGATTCTGGCAATAAAAAGGGGAAGGAAGACACATTCCTGAAGCCCACTTGCCCTAAACAACAAGAACCACCAGACTCTGCAAACAGTCCTCCAAATAAACCCACCCCAGCCTCGTATCCCAAATCAAACCTCGTAACAGCAAGGACAGTCCTGCAGCCAGAGCCTTCCTCCAATAAACCTGGTTATCAGGGGGACACTAAGGCCAACAGCAGCCACTGTTCCCCGCCGAGAGCAGGGCAGCCACTGCAGTCTCTGTCGGAGGGTACCAGCAGCAATGGGACAAGCCTTAAGCAGAGAGGGCCTGTGGCCACCTCTGGGGAGCTGCCAGCTGAAAATGAGAACGTGTTTTATGGGGTGGAAAAGAGACAGAGCCCTGGACACGGTCATTTTGATCTGTTCTCCCCATACAACCACCTCAAACGGGATAAAAAGTCTGTAGTGCCTTGCTATGACAAGTTCCCGGAGGACGTGCTGCTGGAAAAGAACAGCGCATATGGGGCGGAGAAGAGAATGACTCTGGGGCACAGCAAGCTGGACCTGATCACCAAGTACAACAAGCTAAAATCTAAACACATACACAGTCGGTTCGAACTCTGACCTAGGCCTCGAGCTGGCCTCTGGTCTGATTTTCCAGGGGTTGCTTTTCCCTGCCAATCATCACACCTGGGGCTTGGAATCAAAACATGGGTGGCAAATTAGTCTTGTTCCTGTTAAAGGTGTCTAATCGATGTAGATGACTGATTCAGATGGGCTTAGCAACTACAGCTCAAATTTTCAATTACATGATTGTGGCAGGAGGGAGAAAAGCACATAACCATAATCCACATTCTTTTTACCCATTTGGAAAATAACCATTTCCCCTCAAACTTACAGCAAAGCCATTGCTAGAGCTGGAAACCGGCCACTGAGGTCTTCAGGGTGAGCCCTGGTTCTCTCCATGCCGAGCAATTCCTCTCCCTGTATCCACATGGCAAAAATGAAATGGCCAAAGGCAGGGGGATGTGAAAAATAAATTAGTTGTTCTGCTGGAAAAAGCCGTGTTGGGTGAGCCGTGCTGATCTGTGCCAGGCCAGGAGGGGCAGGGACATGTCTGGGCACACATTCGGCATCTGCACACGGCTGACATTGGCACATCAGTGGTGTCAGCACACGGATGGGGGCTGCTCCTCGGGCACACCTGAACACTGGTGGCAGCTGACACAGGTGGCCCCTATACTCGAGCAAGGCACTCAGGTGGCACCTGGGTCATGGGTGGCCTGTCAGCACACGGGTGACACGTCTGCCGTCCTACACCACAAATGTCAGCATGGAGGTGGTGCCCAGGCATGGCTCGTGCTGGGACAGGGACAGTGTCAGCACCTGGGGGGCACCAGGGCATGGGCTGGGGCTGTACACAGATGGGGGTGGCCCACAGTGGGCAGGGACAGGGACAGTCATGGCACACCTGCACACGGACAGCAATGGAGCACCCGGCACAGGCACAGGGAGAGTGATGGCACACTTGGCACAGGGACAGAGATAACCACTGCACACCTGGCACCGGCACAAGGACAGGGACAGCCTTGGCACGCCCGGTACAGGCACAGGGGCAGTGATGAAGCATCAGGGACGAGGACAGCGATGCCGCCCCTGGACCCGTGGCGGCCCCTCCAGGCTGTGAGGACACAGGGGCCGGCTCAGCCCCAGGTGGGATCTGGGCACACCGAAACGGGCTGTATCCCACAGGGCCACGGCGGGGCCCGGGCTGGCGAGCGGTGCCTGGGGCGGTGCTGCCGCCACGGGCCGGTCCCCCCTGGGCCGGGGTCTGTCCCTCTCGGTCCCTCAGCATGTCCCGGGTGGGTCCCGCCCCCGCTCCCCCTCACGGCGGCGCGCCCTGGGCGCTCTCTCCTCCCGCCCGCTTGGGGGCGTTGTCCCGAACAAGCGCGGCCGGCGCCGCTCTGCCCCGCCGCGCTCCGCCGGAAGCGGAAGTGGCGGCGCCTCGTGGTTCCGGCCGGGGCGTCGGCGCTCGGAGCCGCCGCGGCCTGTTCCTGTTTCCGGCTCCATTCCCGTTTCAGCCTCCTTCCCGGCTCCGACCCCGCACAGTTCCCGTTCTCGGCCCACTCTTGGTCCCGTTCCGGCTTCCTTCCCGGGCCTAGCTCCGTTCCCATTCCCGTTCTCGCCCCGGTTCTTAGTCCCGTTCCCGGCTCCATTCCCGTTCCCATTTCCGGCCCCGTAATTGGCTCCATTCCCGGCCCCGCTCGCATTCCCGTTCCTGCCATGGCGGTCCGCGCCAGCTTTGAGAACAACAACGAGCTGGGCTGTTTCGCCAAGCTCACCAACGCCTATTGCCTCGTGGCCATCGGCGGCTCCGAGAACTTCTACAGGTGAGAGGGGCGCGGCCCTGCCCGCCCTGCCCGCGGCCCCGCGGGGCCCTGACGCGGCGCTTTGTCTTTGCAGCGTGTTCGAGGGGGAGCTCTTCGGGACCATCCCGGTGGTTCATGCCTCCATCGCCGGCTGCCGCATCATCGGCAGGATGTGTGTGGGTACGTGAGGCGGGAGCGGCCCCGGGAGGCTCGGGGGGGGCCGGGGAAGGGTCGCGGGTTCGGTCGGAGCCGCAGAGGGGGCTGAGCCGTTCCGGGGAGCCCGTGGGGCAGCGCCCCTCGCCCTCGAGGGTAGTTTTAATGCCTCGGGTGTGTGAGGAGGAGGAAGGATGATCTCAAAGATCTTTTCTAACCTCACTGATTCTATGAAGGACAGAGGGGAAACAGAGACTTGCCCGGGAGCCGGGGTGGAGCGAGTGTTGGCTCTCGGGGCCAGGGAAGCTCCGCTGTTCCTCAGTGCCGGCCCGGGGAGGGGGCAGAGCCCGGGCAGGGGAAGGCATTACTGAATGTTTAAGTCAGGGAAGAGCCTTTCACGTGTCTCTGCCTGGTGAAACCCTGTTAGGTCAGGCCAGCTTCTTGCTTTTTTGTTCCTTTAACCCTTCAGTCGTGCTGCCATAGTCACACAAATGGTAGCACCTGGGCCTTTTGTAAAGTAAATGGCATCTGCACAGAGAGTTCCTTTTAAAGTGTCTTATTGAGAGCCTTGGGCTTCCTTTAGTCCTGTTGGAAGAGAGAAGGCAGTGACGACAGTGCCATTTACCCACGCTCTGTCCTTCAGCCTGGTTTTTCTTTTCCTATGGTGCAGGTTATTTTTAAATCCCCTGGGCTGAATTCTGGGTTTGGCAGGAACGCACAGAGCAAGAGCAGCTCAAGCCACGTGTGAACATCAGGGACGTGCTGTAGGGCACCCTGTGGAAACATTCTCTTCATTCTATTTTATTTTCTTTGGTCATTTCAGGGAACAGACATGGGCTGCTGGTCCCAAGCAGCACCACAGACCAAGAGCTTCAGCACATCCGCAACAGCCTCCCGGATTCCGTGCGGATCCAGCGGGTGGAGGAGCGGCTGTCAGCCCTGGGCAATGTCACCACGTGCAACGACTACGTGGCTCTGGTTCACCCAGATCTGGACAGGGTACGGGGCTCTGGGACACTTCCACATTCAGAGTGGGGCTGGGAAATGCTGCCCCGGCTGTGGCTGGAATTGATCCCTCTGGGTCAGATGTGGTGAATGTGCTTTGGCGAAGGGAAGGAGTTGGGGGTCATGTGTATCATGGGACAGGGCAAGGGGGAATGGCTCCTAACTGACAGAGGGCATGGCTAGATAGGATATTGGGAAGAAATTCTTCCCTGGGAGGGGGGTGATGCCCTGGCACAGGGTGCCCAGAGCAGCTGTGGCTGCCCCATCCCTGGAAGTGCGCTAGGCCAGGTTGGACAGGGCTTGGAGCAACCTGGTTTAGTGGAAGGTGTTCCTGCCTGTGGCAGGGGGTGGAATGAGTTGAGTTTTAAGGTCGCTCCAACTCAAACCAGTCTGTGATTCAGTGATCACTGGGTGCAGTTAGCTTTGTGTGCATAAAAATGAGTGAATTAGAGTGTGCACCGGTCTAATAAAGAGCGTAAGGAGGAGTGTAGTGAGGACCACAGAAGGAGTTACAAGCTACAGCTGAGTGAGCCAGAGCATGTCATAGCTGAACCAGGGGTCTGAAAGAAAAATAAAAGGTTCTTGTATGAGAGTTTAAAATAAGGGCAGAGGAGACAAAGTCACTCCTATTTAATGTCTGAGACCTGATACCTTAACAGCATTGAGAGCGATGTGTTGTGTGGCTGCAGGTCCTGACAGTGTTTGCTTCCAGCTTCTGCTAAAGGTGATGAAGAAATGGGACTTGGTGGCAGGAGTGCAAAGGGAAGAATAAGGGGATGAGAGAAGGCTTTGCATTATATGTTTTTAAAAAGTGTAAAAACTAATGTAAGATGGCCAGGGGGAGAGAAATCAAAATAATTCAGAGTGAAACCTGGAGAGGAAAGAAGTTGTTAGAGTTATGAGAAGGATAAGACCATTTTGTCACAGTGGTTTGGGGCTAGAGAGGACTGGTTTGCTGGGAACTGATCCAAGTGATGTTCTGCCAACAGAAAGGGGGGATTTGGGCATATCTCAGCAAAGGCATGAGGCTGTGTTTATAGTGACATAGGAAACTGGGAACATGGTGGAGTGTGGAGCTTGGCTTTGTGTGTTATCTGGCTGGGTTGCAAGGGGCTGTGCAGTGTGGGAGGCTCCCAGCTGAGCGCTGTGTGCAGGAATAGCTTGACTTCCCACTCCACAGTACTGTTAAGCTCAAGGCTTTATCCTCCTTCCATTTGCAGGAAACAGAAGAGATCTTGGCAGATGTGCTGAAGGTGGAGGTTTTCAGACAAACAGTAGCAGACCAGGTGCTGGTAGGAAGTTACTGTGTTTTTAGTAATCAAGGAGGAATCGTGCATCCCAAAACATCAATCGATGACCAGGATGAACTGTCTTCTTTGCTGCAGGTCCCACTCGTGGTAAGGCATTTTTGGAGTGTTTGCTCTTCCTGTTCCCTCCCAACTCAGTTACAGTGCTTCTCCGTCTCAGGGGCTCCCAGAGACTCTTTTTCTGTGAAGTGATTCTGAGTGGGAGGTGAGGGAAAGAATTGAACTAAGTCTTCCAGGCAGTTTCTTGTCTTTCCTGAGTCTGAATAGCTGCTCAGTGCTTTTAGCTGCCTTCTGAAATGTTGCTCTGCCGGGATTGTGCAAGTTGTGCAGATACAGAACGTGAGGCTGTCTGTGGTTTGGCTGAAGCCAGTGTTTAAAAAGATGAAATAAGAAACTCCTGTGCCTGCTTAGTTGGATGTATGTATGCTGTTATCTTTCCTGCTTATTGGATTATCTTTCACTGAGTGCCACACCAATTTCTCACCAGAGTAAAGGCTGTCCATCATTTTATCTGACTCCTTCAGAACTTTGCTGGTGGCAGAGCTCATCTTTTCAGCAGTGCGAGCTGAGCCCTCCAGTAAAGCCCTGTGCCAGGGCTGTGTGAGGAGCCGTGCTGTGCCAGCTCCTGCTCACTGCTGCTGTGTCCCTGGCAGGCGGGGACGGTGAACCGCGGCAGCGAGGTGATCGCAGCAGGGATGGTGGTCAACGACTGGTGCGCCTTCTGCGGGCTGGACACCACCAGCACCGAGCTCTCCGTCATCGAGAGCATCTTCAGGCTCAACGAGGCTCAGCCCAGCACCATTGCCACCAACATGAGGGATTCCCTGATTGACAGGTAGGGAGGATCCACCTCCGGGCAGAATCATGGTCAAAACAGGCAAGATTTTATTATAAAAGCAGCTGGTTTCACAGTTGATCTATATTTTTTAATTATAATTTTTTCACTTCCTCTCCCCTTTTGTTGGTTACTGGCAGCAGTTACTCATTTGGTTATGGAATGTTTCATTGCAATGAGAATCCTTTTTGTGAGAAATAACATCTGTTTCAGTTGTCAGGTTTTCTTTCCTAACTGTTCAGTGCTCAGCTATGACATGAATGGGTTTTTTTTTAAACAAATCTTATTTTGAAAGTTAAAATACCAGTGACTTTGCTTGTCATCTTGGTTTTTGATTGCTGTAGTTATTCGAATGTTGTTTCAAAGGCTTGCTATAACCATTGCTGGAGGCAAAAAGACTGGAACTTGTCAGCTGCTGCTACCTTAAACCTCCTATATTTAAAACCGCTAACTTGAATTTTTTTAAAGCCTTTTTGTTAAAGGCTTTGTCCAAGTTACTTTTTAATGTGAGGCAGACATTTTTTGTCTGAAGTGGTAATGATATGGGACCTTCCCCATTCATTAATGTATGCAAATGTTTTTACATAAGCAAATTCCGAAGGGAGAAATCCTAAGCATAGATGAATGTCCTGTGGGAGCTGTATTTGAGCTTTGGTTTTGGGCTTTGAGTTACAACCCTGAGGACCACTGATGTGGTGCTAAAAGTGTGTTCCTGAACTACCTGAGCATTGTAACTTGGTGGCTGAGTTCTCAGCCACGATCTGGGAATTGTTTATGCCATAAGGAATGCCTTCAGTGGAGAACCCTTTAAATAATTCTTTGCCCTGTTACAGTTTGGGTACAAAGTCTTGATGTCTCTGAGCATATCAGAGCCATAATTAAACCTGCTTTGAGCTGTGATCATTATGTGGGCCAGGCTGAATGTACGTTTTGCCTTTGGCTGCCTGAGAGGTCTGTCCTGTGCCTGGCTGTTAGCAGCCACAACATCTTGCTTCCCTCTTTTCAGAGGTCCTTTTCTAGGAAGGGAAATTTCTTCTGGGCCTTTGTAGTGGGAAGGTGAGAGCTGACTGAAGCTGGTGTTTTGAAATGCCTTCTGCACTCTGGCACTACTAAACCTTCTTTCTGTTTTGTCTTTTAGCCTGACATGAGCAGTGTTGGTTCCTACTTCCCAGAATGCTCCTAAGGAGTGAAGTGTTGAGCTGCACTTTGGATCACAGACATCCAGACTTTCTGATGATGTTTCTGCAGGCCTGGCCCAAGGGAGAGGCTACAAAACCAAATTTCTGTCATCTTTTGTAAACTCTTATCACAAAAACTGACAAATAACATGCATAAGATACAAATAAGGAATGCTCTCTATCCCTTTGCTCACTTCTTCAGCTCTGCTTTCTGGTTTTGTGATGCCAACTGAACCCCTCAAATTACCCCACAATATGTACTCTTGTGGCTCTTGGATGTTGATCACTAGAGATTATTTTGCCTTAAGTCTTGCACCAGTGTCCTGCTGCCCAGCAGTTTGTTTTGGCACTATATGTGCTGCCCTCTCTTTCCATACTCCTGCTCAAGTGGTGTTTCTGCTCTAGGTACACGTAAGACCCCTCTGTATGTCCAATACCAAAAATACAGTAGTTTACTGGCCACAAAATAATTCAAAACTCATCACCTGCTCTTTTGCCCTGACTCGCAGCTGTTCCCATGGGATGGTGATTCTGAAGTGATCAGCTTGCATAAAAACTGGAGTTTTTCAGTGTCAATCCAAGGGCTTTTAACAACAACAATATGGGAGTCCCTGGAGCAGTGTTTGACCTGGTGTCACCTGTGCTGCTTCTGAGGCACCTGCAAGACAGAGCCCAAAAGGCAGACTGTTGCCGGTGTCTGGGCACACGGCGTTTGAGGGTTCAGCCCTCGCCTCGTTCCGAAGGGAGAAATCCCTTGGTCGTCCCACCCTTAGAGGGTGGAGGTCTCCTGTGGGACCCTTTGGCTGCAGAGCCGCCTGCTGCAGCGTGCAGCAGGGAGGAGAGCACCTTGGAAGAGGGTGGCAGAGGCATGCCGGAGGAGGAAGGCTTGAAGAAGAGGCAGGGATCCGATATGGCTCTCAGGAGGTTTATTGGGGGGGCGAGAGTCAGAGACCGAATCCAATGCCTGAAGGGTGAGCACAGGTTTAAAAGGAGGGAGGTGACAAGGGGGATACCCAAAACTCGACCAATGGGGTTCAGAGCGGGGGAGGTTCGGGGGTGACAATCATAACAGGGACAGCAACAACAGGAACCAATTGGGGATTCAGCAAGGGAGAACTTTCCAGAGCAGGGTGGCAGTTGGAAAGGGATTGACAGCTGGAGTGACAAGGGCAGAGGCGGGAGAGAGACCATTATAAGGCAGGGGGAACCAGGGACAACCCATTATAACAATTAATAAATCAGGATAATTAACATATAAACATAACACACCACAACACCGGTGGGCCTAATTTGTCCTGCAGGAGTTCCCCTCCTACAATGGGAAACTCTCAGAAGTCAGCAAATCTCAGTAGATTTGGACCACCTCATCTGGAGTTACCTTGGAGACAAAGATTAAGTAACACAGTTTTAAGCAGTCACTTAGTCAGAGGCTACAGGTAGGGGAGCTTCCTCATGAAGAGCTCTGCCTGTGCCAGATGGAAAGCAGCTGTAGGTGCTGCTTTTGGGCAGTAGATAGTAATTTCTTTCTACAAAGCTGTTGCTCAGTGGTATCTCATTTCAGTTGCTTTCCTGCTTGCCCATTAAGGGTGCACTGAAGGCATAGAAATGCCTCCATTTCCCATCCTGAAAGAGGGAGCCCTCACTTGTCTCCACACAGCTGCCTTGCTGTTAGCTGGGTTCTCTTGAGGGATGATAACCTGAGGGCTGTATGGGCAGAGCTCTTTCAGCCCAGGTGCTTTGGGCTTTGTAGAAAACTGAGTACATTTCCATTTTTATTTTACTGGCTGGATGTTCAGAGAAGGCTTTGTAAGATTTGGCTGATAAAAGTTTACTCCTTTAAATTTAAAATAAAGATTGCCATGATCATCTCTGATCAGATATCAGCCCTTGGATATCATGCACCACCCATCTTGATACTGACTCCAGGTCTCCTCTCAGCCTGTCTCACTATTTGGAGTGAGAAGATGCTTCCTTTTAGCCACCTCACAGGGCTCAGCTCTTAGGTGGAGGAAATGTGATACCTGTTCTGAACATGGATCTGCAGGAATTCTGAACTAGTGAGATGGGCCTGTGTACAAGGAAAACAAACTATAATAAAGAGTGGATTTAGAAACATGGATCATGAGAGGATAAACATGGTGTTTCAATGGCAAGTTGTGTCTCAGAAGACCTGTGCAGCTTTTTAAGGAGTCCACAGGGATAAGGAAGGGTCTCTTGTACTGTTAGTTTTATTTTCAAAAGGCATTTGGCAGGATTTTGTGCCAAAGGCATTGAGGGACCTTGGGTGAGTGATCCCATGGAATGAGGGAAGCCCTCTGACATGTCTGGTTTAGGAAAGGCAGTGCATGAGTGCTGTGACACTGGCTGTCCG
>VZRO01004504.1:0-66805 GCA_013397915.1 Daphoenositta chrysoptera
GTGTGGTAGCATTCTGAATGAGTTAGGAACAATGTCTGGAATAGATTTAATATTTGTGATACTTTTATTAAAATATATAATGGAAAAAACAAGAAATGTATTTTTCTACCTTTGAATCTTTTTTTGCTACCTCTCCCCACTCCTAGGGACAAAACCCAAATGACCCTGTAAAATAGAATGATGGAAACAAAAGACATTTAAATTATACTATTAAATAATGGAGAGTTTTCAAGACCTTATGTGCCAGCCCTCTCTTATGAACTTCTCATAGCACTGGTTGAGTCTTGGTGTCTGAACCATTGTTTGCTGCCCTGTATCTTATGAGCCTGGATTGGCTATAATGAAAGAAAAAAAGAAAGGAAAAAAAAAAGAAAGAAAAAAGAAAAGCAGCCTAGACATTGAAACATTATGAGGTTTGAATCAATTAATTGTCTTTTTATGTTCTTTGCTACCAAATTCTTTGTTTATGAGAGAGCAAAAAATTATAATATCGGCTAATGGGATTAGAATACAATTAAACCAACAAACATATGAATTTCTATATACAAGCAATAAGAAAGATACCTTTTTTTTTACATTGATTAGTGCATGCAAAACACTCTTTAAACAGACTTATTGTGAAATTTGTCATACCCACAGTGACTGTTGAGGAATTTGCTTCTAAGGAGACAGGATTAAAAGAACTATGTCATGCAATTGCAGAAGTAACAAATTTCTGTTCATTCATCTGCAGACCATTCTGTGGGAGATAAAGGACTGGAGCTCCTACCAAAAGACTTCTTTCAGTGCTGCCACATGAATTCTCATTGCTGATGAGAGTATCTCACTGTCTTCATGAATTAGGTCCATGTAATTAATTTTTGCAAATATGTGAGAACAAGGAAACATGAAAATCGTGGTATCAGTCTGGAAGAGCTGTTCACCTAACCCAGGATTCAGCCTCCAGCAGTGGACACAAGCTGAAACCAACCAAGATAACAGTAAGAACAAGGAAACACCACATGGAAACTTCTCCATACTTCCAGCTCCTAGCTGTTTTCAGCTCAGTGAATTTTTTAGATACATGAACTTTAGTTATTCTCTGTGATTTTTTTTTTCCCATGAACTTTCCAAATCATTATGTAAATTTTTGGCATGCACACCATCCTTTAGAGAGGAGTTCTACACTTCCACTCTTCTCTGCATGAAGCATTACCTTTTTTGTTTTACACTTGATCTCTCCGTACTTCACCCATACTACCTTGTTATCCTGAAAGAAAATGAACCATCTGTCCCTAATTTCCTTTTCCCTGACACTCCTGATTGTGTGGACTTCTGCTGTACCTTCCAAGCCATCAGTTTTTGAGACAAAAAGGGTCTTAGAATATTCATAGGAGCCATTCCACTCTACTGAACACCCTTGTTGCCCTTCTCTGCACCTTTTCCAGTTTTATTAATATAACTTTGGAGATATGGAGATCAAATATAGTTTTCAAGATTAATGTATACAGTGTTTTCTGCTTTGTTCTCTATTTTCTTCCTAGTAATTCTTAATCACTTGTTCTTTTTACTTTTTTTTCTTTTTGACTGAGCTTTGAACTTCTGTTTTTATGACTCTGTCATAACCCTAACTTCTCACAACCGGTGTTGCAATGATCAACTCGGAGCCCGTCCTCTTATATGTGATGTTGGATTTCTTTTTCTTTGAGGGCATTGTTTTATGCTTATCCATTTTGAATTCCCTCTCCCATTTTATTACTTTACAGCTCAGTCTCATGAAGTCCTCTTACAAGGTTTTACAGCGACTGCACATCTCTATTTATGGGATTAATTTAACAGCCTTTGCAAATTTTCTTACCTTACTTATCCCCCTGGTTCAGTTATTTGTAAGATAAACCTTCAGATCTCAGTGCAGTTCCCTGAATTTGCACAAATGTCCCTCTCTTGCAAGGTCTGGTCATGTATTTCAGCCTTAAGTTTACCATCCTTTTAGCAAATGATTTATTAAGCAAGACATTCTTTTTATGCTTTGCTCCTTGTTTCCTTAGATGCAAATGCTGAGAGGCTTTGCCAAGAGCCTTTGGAAATTCAAGCAAAACTCTATCAGCAACATACCTTTGTTCCCACAGTTTTGTTGGCTCTTTTAAGGTATTCTATTAGGTTTCAAAGACATTAAATCTTTCTGTAAAAGCACTACTGACACTTTGTAAACAGATTATATATAAAGATATCCATAGATTATTTTCTTTATTACAGTTTCTAGTAATTTGCTAAGACCAAGTATCAGACTTGGAGGACTGCATCCTTTGGAACTGCCTGGAGGCTTTCTGGAAGTTTTTGCCACTTCCTGTCATCATATATCACAGCAATTTTTACAAGGGATTGCACATTACTATTAGCATTTCAACTATCTCATCTTTTAGAGTGCCCATAGAAATCCTGGGTAATTGCTAAGCTCTGTTTCTGGAATTTTATTCTTGATTTTGTTTATACACCCTGTGCTCTGTGGTCAGTTAAATTTTAGGCAGATGCTCTGAGTAATCTCCCACAATGAAGGTCCTGGTTTAACCAGTTCCCTCCACCGTGATCCCCAGTTGCTTTCCTTATGTGATTGGATGCATAGAATCGATTGCTGGCTTCCTCATTTCGGTAAATTAAAAAAGTAAATTATTAGTGGTATTCAATTTTATTTTTTTGCAACTTTTCTGTCAATCTCTTGCTTGTCCTGTGTTATGGAGTTTCCACTGGTGGTCAGGTCGATGTAAATTTCAACATTATCTCTCTCTTAGAAAAATATTTGACCTATTTAGTTATTTCTTTTTCTAACTGGTTTTTTTTTCCAAAACAAAAGGTTTTTTCCCCTAAATTTATTGCTTTATTTTATATTTTCATTTCTAAAATTATATGTATAAAATCAGAGGCATATTGAATATGAAGGGGCTTATGAGTCTGCTGTACCATATTTTGTATATGTTTTTTCACCACTCAAAATGAATCTGTACATGCATTTTAACCTATAACAGATGGCAGGCAAAGAGCAAATGATGAGCATCTTCACTGGCATAAATCAACTTTATTCTGTTTAAGAAAGGTCTGCCCCTTCCAGTATCTTATTTTTAATGGTGCCACTATCAATGTTCGTGGAAAGCATAAAAGAATAGTGAAAGCATAGGCTGACATTTCCCGTGGCCACAGAGCCTGTGACAGCTCTTGGTTTGGTCACTGCCTTGTAGGAAATTTGCCCCATGTTTTATAGTCCCCAGAGCCCGTGCTCCTCCACAGGTCTTTCTAATAAATATCTCCTGGAACTGCTATACTTCTAAACTTCACAATATCCCAGGGCAGTTGGTTCCTTGTATTATTTACTTATCTTATTAAGAATGCCTTTTAAAAGGGATGCTATGGCATCTGATAATTTTACTCATTTTCACCTTCTACCATGTTTTTAGGAAGAGGGCATCAGTTGTACTGGTTCAATATGTGATTACTCAAAGAAACGCCTAACACTGACTTTCCTGTTAGAAAAGGTTGTCTTTCAATTAAAATTAACCACAGCTATCATGATAAACATTCAACAAGTAGTCATGAATAAAATGTGTGCCTTTTTTATTTGTTTTTAAATTCCATTGACATCTACTCAACTTACAAAGTTTAGGCAGCAATCTGGAAGAACTTTGTCTTTAGCTGAAAGAGGAAGAAAACTCGTCTGACTGAAAAAAAATGTCTCTATTTTGGAAGAAGCTGTTGGAACCAGCTGTTAGGATCATTACAGCCCAAAGTGCATCTGCCACCCATGAATATTTTAAATACACTGAAGAGTTTTGGGTTTTAAACACATTTCTTATTTCCTTTAGTCCTTGAAGTATTTCACATCTATGAAGATGGCACAATAAATCATGCTCAAATTATCTAGAACTTGCTTTAATTAAAAGTTAAGAATTTATATTATGTTTTATAGGGAAAATAAATTTTAAACACTAGAATTACTTTTTGAATGAAAAAATGACCACTGTACACAACATTCTTTTGTCATAATGATGACAGTATAAAATGTTTAACATTTCTGCAGTATAATTCTCCCTCACTAAGTTTTTTGGAACATTTACAATGTTTTATCTTCAGATAAACACGACTAATTCCTAATGAAGCTAAGAACCATGCTTATTATTGGCTAAATTACAAACAAAAAAGTTTTGTCTGATAAATGCAGCTTTTATTCTGAGCACGAGTTTCCCTCAAACAAGTCTTTTAAACTTGCAGCTGACATGAAAACCCAAATACTGATTATGTGAAGGTTTATTTGTAAAAGTTTTATTACTTTCAGCTTCAGCTATCCTCTTTGATTTCCCATTAAACTTCATCTGTATTTGAAAATTAAATAGTCTAGGGGTCATTTGGCCCTCAAGCACCAAATTTACATAGTGCATGTCCATACTGCTACACTCTTTTCCTCTGTTAGACAGAGCACTCTTATGTGTGCTGTCTTTTGGGAGAAGTCCTGTTCTCAGCACTATCTGAGAGGATAAATGCTGGTACAAGCCAAAACTGTGCCACAGGGCATGATCACCAGAAAGCAGTGCCCTGTTCCAGTGTTTGAACCTAAACTCCTGCATGTTCACCTTATTAGTGTAAATGCAACCCTCAAATAATTAGTGATATATCAAATAGTTTTGTTCTTCAGAGCTGAATTGTTGTTTTCTAACTATTTATTTAGACTGCTACAGTTCAGTATTTGGCTTGACATCAGCAAAGGACAAGCCAAGCCACATGGTATTGCTTATTATCCTTGAACGGGCTTTTTTTTTTGAACAAAAAAGTAATGAATAGAAGAAATAACTAGGGAAAAAAATAAAAAAGAAAAAAAAAGTCAGTGACCACTTCTGTTCTCCCTTCACCAAAACCAAAACATTTAAAAATCATTTAGCCTGGTCTATTTAAATAAAAATAATCAGTGCCAGTTCTTCATAGCAATTTACCTCTTCACACAAATACCATGATTCCATTAAAAAGTAACATGTCAGTTTTCCTTATATCAAAAGGTAGAAAAAGATCTTTATGAAAAATGTTCATGAATATTATATAAAAGAACAAACAGCAATGACAGTGTGCAGCTTCTGAAGATCTGAGGATTTTTGTAGATTGTTTTGTAGCTTACACATCCAAAGCTAACTTTAAGAAGTTCAGAGTAGTACGAATCAAATGGGAGGTAAAGCTCTTAAAAATTTCTGTGCCTACATTTGCCTGTTGGTGCTCATATTAAGGTACTGATTGCTTTCAAAGGAAAGAACAACCACAGAGGAACAGCACTGGGCTTTTCCTGTTGTGATCTTCTGACCATTCTGATGTGATGCGTTATCTTCCTACATCCAACAGGCACCAACTTACACAGGGAAAGAGCCAATTGTGAGATCCAATTTTCAGCAAGGGGGAGGCTCTTTATGTTTACCTCTAAAGAGGAACTGAAATGATGCTGCTATTGCAGGTCCTGGGTAGCACAATGCAAGCAGGACACAGCTGTTTAGGAGAAAAAAGGAGGTGGGAGGCTACACTTACTCTGGCTAACAACAGACTTCACATTTAATTTAATTGATAATGAAGAGGAAACACCAAGGTCAGGATTCACTGTGCTAAGAAAAATGCCTAAATTTAAATGCCAGTGTATAGATATTTGCATGCAAATGAGACATCTCTGCTCCTATTAGAGACAGTGGGGATGTCCATGGGGACGACTCAGTTGCCAGCACACAGGTGGACACTGCCAGCAGAGATGCTCCAAGCCCAGCTTGTGGTGCCTGGTCTCCTGTTGCTGCTGCAGAGGCCAGGGCTGCTGCAGGGCTCCTGTGCCCTTCCTGTACAGCTGGTGTGGGTGGTGAAAACGATCAAATGTCACTGCCCGCCCAGGCCCGGGCAAGAGTCAAACCCTTTATCAATACAGTCAGTCAGGGGTGCAGACCCCAGCCCAGGCCCAGGCCCGGGCAAGAGTCAAACCCTTTATCAATACAGTCAGTCAGGGGTGCAGACCCCAGCCCAGGCCCAGGCAAGGGTCAAACCCTTTATCAATACAGTCAATCAGGTGTGCAGACCCCAGCCCAGGCCCAGGCAAGAGTCAAACCCTTTATCAATACAGTCAGTCAGGGGTGCAGACCCCAGCCCAGGCCCAGGCAAGGGTCAAACCCTTTATCAATACAGTCAGTCAGGGGTGCAGACCCCAGCCCAGGCCCAGGCAAGGGTCAAACCCTTTATCAATACAGTCAGTCAGGGGTGCAGACCCCAGCCCAGGCCCAGGCAAGGGTCAAACCCTTTATCAATACAGTCAGTCAGGGGTGCAGACCCCAGCCCAGGCCCAGGCAAGGGTCAAACCCTTTATCAATACAGTCAGTCAGGGGTGCAGACCCCAGCCCAGGCCCAGGCAAGGGTCAAACCCTTTATCAATACAGTCAGTCAGGGGTGCAGACCCCAGCCCAGGCCCAGGCAAGGGTCAAACCCTTTATCAATACAGTCAGTCAGGGGTGCAGACCCCAGCCCAGGCCCAGGCAAGGGTCAAACCCTTTATCAATACAGTCAGTCAGGGGTGCAGACCCCAGCCCAGGCCCAGGCAAGGGTCAAACCCTTTATCAATACAGTCAGTCAGGGGTGCAGACCCCAGCCCAGGCCCAGGCAATATTGTCAAACCCTTTGTCAGTACAGTCAGTCAGGGGTGCAGACCCCAGCCCAGGCCCAGGCAATATTGTCAAACCCTTTGTCAGTTCAATCAATCAGGGGTGCAGACCCCAGCCAGTGAGGTGCTGGAGCATTTGTGAGCAGAACAGTGCCCTGCCCTCCATGGGGGACTGGCATAGCCCATCCAGCTCACACGGAATTGGGACATCTCCATGTGTCTGACTCTGGACCTGAGCCTGACCTTGAAGACCTTTCTGGGGTGCCCATACACTGATGCCCTCTGCTCTTTGGGACACCTTAGAGAGCTTTGGGCTTCCACATAACATAGTCTGTGTGAAACTTCTGACTAGCTGGTGCAACAGTCAGAGTTCAAACAGGAACCACAGGGCAATGTGAACAATGACCTGAACCTCAACTTTCTGCAAATTAGGAAAGGTTTTGGAGAAACTGTGTGTTGCATTAAATCTTTGGCAGGTCATGCTATAACTCTGTTCTCCCCTTGGCAGTGTGTTTTTCTCCCTGGAGCCCATGTTTTGTTCCTAATCTCTGTTTCTTCTCTTTGCAGGATCTGCAGACTTCCTCATGTCCCAGACCCAGTATCACAAGTCTCTCTCAGAGCCTAATTGAGCTCCTTCAAAATGAGATTCAGAAGAATTTTTTTTTGTGGAAGTGGTACACCTTGTGCAGTGGATGCCAACTGCACGACTGTAACAATGTGTTTCAAGCCATCTTCACATCACAGGCACCCAGAGACACATTGTCCTCCTCTTCACCTTCAGTCCTAAAGAAATATTTGAAATGGCAGTTTCTGCTGTAAGGCTTAATGAGATGATATGCTTCCAGAGAATGCTGAGATCTTCAAATGACAATTTGCTTTGAAAATTAAGATATTTTCTTTAAAGAAAATAAAAGAAAGACAAATAAAAATGCTACCATGATTACAACCTTCAGCATGAATTTGAGCTGAATCACATGTTCTCCTAGAGTACAACTGTATAGTTTTTTTCCAAAAAAATTCAATTAATTGTTTTTTGTAACCTCAACACTGAAACAAAATAAATAAGATGTTATAGACAAGCTGTACATAAGAGAAAAGAAAACCTTCTTTTACCAAAGCAGGTTTGGACAAGGAGAGATTATCCTTGGCAAATCAATACTCTAGAAACAGAAACAGGATCTCCAAACTCAAACTGTGACAGGAAGGTTTGAGATGCCTACTGTCACTTATTTTTCATAAGAAAACACAGTAATCAGGAGGTTTATCATGACAATAATCCTTGAATAAAATGGAAAAATAAAGAGATAGAGAATTAAATCACACATTCCAATTTCCCATACCACTGGTTATTATCCTGTCTCCAGTATTCAATGGCAACAAATCCCTTTTATCAGGCCACCCAACTTTCTGTGTTGAATTGTAAATGTTATGAAAAGTGACTTTGTAAGACGTGAAGAAAAAGCTCTGCACGAAGAAAATCTTAGAGTTCTACATAACTGAAAATACTGCATAGCTGCTATTCATATTCAAATAAGGCAAGTAATTTCTTTTCAGAAGCAAAACTTGGACAATCTGCAAATTTGGGGCCAGTGACAGAATTATATGGAACATGAAAGTGACTTCCAGCTGACAAATGAAAAAACATGATACACAGTAAAAGCAGCATTTCAGTCACTGGTTGTATAATTAGGAAAAAACTCACCAATTCAAGGTTAAGCTGTCTTCTGAAACGTGAGTATGACTTTTGACCTTTCTGTTCTGACCTTTAAGGATGTATTTTCAGGGAAGCTGTTGATTTCTGCAATGCAGGACCTTATTTAAAATTAATAGCAAGTGCAAATAAGTTTCAAGTAATTAAATGCATTAAACACTGGAGCAAATCAATTTGGTTTTTACAATCTCTACTACATTTGCTGTACAAAGAAAACATTCCAGCGAGTGAATGCTCTTTTCTCCAGCTTTGTAATCTGCAGTTTTGCTGAAGCTATACCAAGTCCTATTTTGACACAGAAACTAAAATAAGTGTTAGTGAGATCTGTACTTAATAAAATGTGTTATAAATTAGTTGCAGTGCCTTTTCCAACTGCTAATTTGAAGGCATTTTGCACAATGCAGTATGCGTTCTGCATTGGGAAAAAATATTTGGGGAAAGACAGATGCAACAGCTGTGACATTTTGTACGTGTCTAGATTGTTGGGATTCTTTAGAATAGTCCTCAAGAAAATAGTACTGTTGCTGCCATCATCTTTGTATGACAATCCATAGTGTTGAAAGCCAGGCTACATTCTTCAATTTCCTTTTAAAGGTATTGGATAAAATCTTGGCTCCAGTAAAGTCAAGTCAAAATAAAAATTACCATGGGCCTGAGATGGGCCCAGGTTTCCCTCATGAGCAAAAAATAAATCGCGTTTTCCTTAACACCCACCCAAACTGCAAGTGCACTGTGCATTTTATCAAAGCACCCTGGCTGCTTTATAGATTTTTTTTTAACATTGGAGGCAGAAAAAGGTTATTGATCAGTCTTATGGTAAGTGTTTTGTTTGTATGTGTGTACTCACATGATGGCAGTGTTTCCTGCATTTTTGTACTGCTTTAATATAAATATTATTACTCATTTTATATTAAGTGTAAAACCAAAAATAGGTCTATTTACAGCATGACATAAAGTTATAATTTGCAGAGATTTTGTGGGTAGAGAAATCTACCTTTCTCTTGGCTTGGGTTATTCTATAACTTTACATTCAAGTTATATGCATGAGATAATAGTTGGCACAGAATCACAATAACTGTATTAAATTATAAATATGTTCTCAATGTTTTAGATTATATGTGGAGAAGTTATTGAAACTGAGGACTGGATGTTTCAGATATTTATTAATTGAATATGGGTTATTTGTTAGAATCAGTTCCAAGCAGTAATAATGACCAAGAAGTTAATAATCCCTTATGCTGTTTAGGAGACTCACTGGAAATCAGTGCACTGCTTCAGTCCCCATTGTGGCACAAAACTTTCCGTGATCCTTTGCAAAGCTGCCATCACTATCCAGGCAGCTACTACTGGGGATATGGGGTGACCATCTAAAAACAGAGGCTAGACAAAAATAAGAGAATAAAAGCAGGTATTTATTTGAAGGACCTTCAAAGGTACACCCTGGGCAGTCAAAAGGCTACACCCAAGATGGACCTCAGGGCATGGGTTCTTCACACTTTTATAAGTTTGGTTCATTTGGATATCAGGGTTAATTCTCCAATTATAACTTCAGTTAAGGATGTAATTACCCCAAGTTTGCCCCTCCTCTCAAGGCTTTAGTTTACACATCTTGGGGCCTGGGACAATCGAGGTGTCCTTGGAAAGCAAACTTAGAGAGGGTTTGTTATGTCTAATCAGCATGAGAGAACAGAAGTTAACAGGCCACACAAAACTTCAGAGTTACACACTAAGTACAGGATTTGAAAAATATAAAAGTTAAAACCTAAGGCATCACCACCAAGTCTTGATATGCCACTGGAAAGGTCAAGAAAGGAGAAACGAAAAGTTACTGAAGGTGCTGAACTACAATTACTTTTTTTCTCTTAGTGTTGCAAAGTCTTTCAAGGTAGTTTTGGCTTTAAAGGGAAAGAAAATTTGTGGAGATTTTTATTTATTTTTGGAAGAAACAAGCAGTATGATAAGGATTTATCATCAATTGTGAAATGCTTCTCAAGATAAGGGTGTGGCTGTCTCCTGCAGGTAAGTGTGAGATGAAACATACCCTAAAAAATGATTAGGTCTGGTAGACTAACACACTCATCTCAAGACTTATTATACAACTGCGAATTTGTGACATCTAGAATTTTTTATTCAGACTAATTTTATGCAATACATTTTGCTTGGGTAGTAGGAGAAAAAAAAGGAGTTTTGCCCAAAGAAAATATGTTCAGTGGATGGTACTTTCAAGAATACATCTTGGAATTACTCATACAGGGACCATCTATTTTCTTGCATAAATGCACCACAAAAAATGTGACTCGTGTCATTTCTGTTATGTAAATATTGCATTTAGCCAGTTATGCTGCACTGATTAGGTATCTGTTGCTAAATGAAGACATTCAGAAAAAGAAAAACATTTATGTGTTTGAAGGCATCCTGTTTTTTGTCTCTGCTTCGTTCTTTGTTCTGCCAAAAGTGGTAGAGATAGCAATGGAATTTGGACTGCATTCTGATTATAGCTATCAGGACAAATCTCAGCTGCATTCGTTCCAGTTCAGGGAATATAAATACCCTTCATTTTAATGGGTATTTTTCTCTAATCTCCCTGAAAATTCAAGTTAAAAAACGAGACTTTTAGAAACCAAATCCAGAGCCATTTATTGCCGGAATATCACCAAAATAAGTATTTGGAGTGGAACTCAATTGGACAAACTGTGTGTTGGACAGATCATTGGGAAAGGAAATGGGGTAGCAAAGAATCTCTGCTGTAATAAGCAGACACTACTCCCCAAAGAAATGAAAATTTGCAAAGATAACCACCCTAGATGAAATCACATCCTACCAAGGAAATAAATTACTGTGTCTATTTTTATTCCTGTAAATCTACAGTCCAAACCCCTCTTTTTCTTTTCCCTTGAATCTCTATGAAAGGGAAAAATAATATCCCAAGATGACATCTTCCCAATATTCAAATTTTGAAACAATTGTTGGAGTCTTGGAATTTTCTCTTCTACTGCTGTGTAAAGCCACAGTAGACTATTGGTGAGTGTATGAAATCAGTGACGTAGAGGAGTCCTAGAAAAAAGGCATAGAAAAGTCATGCATGGGCCTCCAAGTTAACCAATACCATGCATTAAGTACTTTGTAAAAATAAAGGGAATGTTTAAAAGTAGGGACAGATAACTCTGTTTCATTATAGTTCTTTCAGCTGATTTCCTGAACTGAAGTTAAATTCCACTGAGCTCCCTTGGAAAGAAATAATTCTTTCCATCTCTAGGATAGGGTGAAAAAATAAGCACTGTGATTACACTGGTAAATCAGGACTGTCTGTGGTCAGGATAATTTACATTGGAATCCATACTGGCTCTGAGGGAAAATTTGCAGGAATTATTGTTTGATTGCTTCTCAATCAGTTAACCCTTTACCACAGTCACATCCAAGCAGTGACAGCAGTCTTAATAATTATATAAGAAATTTGGCTTCTTTAGGACCTATTATTGTACTGCTAAATCAACAGGTGTTCCTTATAAATAAGAAAAGGTAGTTAACAAAATATTTTGGATTGTTATTATCAGTGCAAGAACATGAGGTTCCCCTTTTTCATGGCTTAGGGTTGTTTCTGGTGTTTCAATGACCTTACAAATTCCCTCCCCACAGTTTTGTGTGTCCTGGCAGGAAGCACAATGCCAGGTCTGCAGTTGTGACACTTTAGTTCACAGTTTTCCTTGCTGAAGTAAGTCAAAGTACATATAAATGTTTATGAACTGTCAAAGTACTTAAGAATAAAAATAACAGCATGCAGTAAGCAGGCAGCCATACTATAAACTTAACTTTGTGCCTTACTTTCTGCTCTCACTTTACATTCTTCTTCCTTTTCTTGGCATCCTTGGCAACATGGCATTTCTTTCTCACTTTCTCTTATTGTATGTCAGGCTCTCTAAACACTGAAATCTGTTCCAAGCCTATATTGGTAAGACAAATTTAGTGGCATACCACTCTAATAATGTTAACAGAGCACTGAACTTGCTAGAGCCTTTTACAGTTATGGGGTGATGTTGTATCAAAATGATTCAACACAACTCAACACAATGCTCAATGCCCCCCCTAGGGTGGGGACAGAACATCTCTTCCAACAGGAGATTGTTTCCTGATAGGGTTGGTCATGCACAATATTTGTGCTTTTTAGTCCCTGTCTGAGACCAGTCAGATCAAGAGCATAATATTGACCCATGGAAGGATTTCTCCCAATAACTCTGTTCCTTGCTTGTACAGAATTTAATTGTCTCTCCATTACAGTCCATTTCTTACACCTGCCATATATTGTCATTCATTATTCATTACAACTCATCATCAGACCATTAAAGCCATTGATTTTAAATCTAGATAATTTTAAAATATTCTATTATGGACTATTTCATAACTATGTTAACAATCAAAGACTGTTCTGTTTGTTTGTTTGTTTATCTGGGCCTTGAAAGAAACAGGAATTTGATTGATATCATATGGGCTTGCTGTCCTCTTGCATGAGAAGAATTTGTTCTAACAAATACTCAGCTGTAGTTTTTGGCTGTTGAGATATACTTTGAAATACTCTGATTGCCAAAATAAGAGCAAGTAATGGAAATTCTTACAAAACAATTTCTCCTCCCTTCTCAAATGAGGAGTTTCTTTTGTAATGAAATTGCTTTAGGAAAAGAACCACCACAAAATACAAATTTTGGCTAAAATACACTGTAAATATAAAATTGTTCTGATTTAATCAATACATTATGGGCAGTTTGGGTCTTTCCAAGGAGAAAGACTTGAACTTCATAAAAAACTGCTGAGAAGATCTCATATGGAAATATACCTCTTACTGTTCACATGCTCTGGTTGAACAAAATCCTTGAAATAAACATAGGTAGTTGGTGACTTTTCTGATAAACTGCAGAATTTCTTTTAGAAAAAGAATTCTATGTTGATGAGTCCAGCAGAACATAAAAATGACATCTTAGATTATTTTTTTGTCATTCCACAATTTTTTTTTTTTTTTTGCTGTTGTGGAACTAGTTATTGTAGGTGCTCAGCTCAGTGTGGTTTAATTTGAAGTGCTTTGTGTCTGAACCCATTTTGCATGTGGATGGTATTAATCTCTCATTTCTAGATGGTGTCAGTGCCACAAGTAGCACATAGCATTGGGAAAATGACACATTTCTTGTAAGCCGTAATTCAAAAGGGAGAATCTTGCTTCATTTGGAGAGGACTGCCAGATGTTAATCCTGAATGGATAAGGACAGACTCCTGAAGCCCTCAATCAGGCATGTCAAGCTCAAACAATGTGGACTTTCCAGCTCCTTACCCTTGGGCATTCTCAGCTCAGAAAATAAACTATTTCAGATCTCATTTTATGGCACTTAGTTTTCTCGCTTAGGATCGGTCCTACCATCTTCACCAAGAGCTCTGAACTGAAGCTGGACTTTGCACTACCAAGTTCTGAGTGCTGGGATCTAATCTAAGTGCAACATTCTAAGTGCAACATCTACAACATGTATTTTCCTTAATTTTTTCAAGAAGAATGGGCTACGTTTCTGACTTGGTATCATCCAGCAGAATCTGCTGTGTTGCACTGAGGCAAAAATGTGCATATGGAACAGGGAATAGAAACCATAATCTCCAAAGCTCATCCAGATGCTTGATATCTTTCAGCCATAAATGATAGCATGTTAAGTGGACAGCATTTGCCCAATTACACATCCCTAGCCAAGGAATATCCCCAGGAATGGTTATTCTCTTTTCCTTTACATACTGGATGTTTTACAGGCTGGCTGTGCTAAAAAGTACCCCATAAGGCAGGGAAGAGCATGGCCTCCTAACTGCTAAAATGACTCTTGATATTTAACTGAGGTTTTTCTTTGCTCATTTTCATAAGTAACAAGAGTTTACTTTGACTTTAAACTATCAGAACATGTACCACACTATGAAAGAAAAATGGGGCAGACTGGGATCATAAAATGCTGATTGTTAGTGGTTTTTATATCACTGACATTATTTGGACTCGAAAGTCAGGTAAATGGGAAAAATATATTCCTTAAATAGCCAGAGCCTTGTTTATTATTCAGGATTCTTTTTAATTCCAGGTCCAGGATTATTTTTCAAACGAAATATTCAGATTCAAACAAATGTGTTTTACTGAGCCTAAAATTATTTTTTGAACAGTGGCTATTGTTCTTGGATCATGGCTGTGCACATTAGCTTGCTGTCTTTTACGACTTCACCTTGAATGAAAATAAAATCTAGTTCCAGAAACTGGAACAGGATAGAATATCTTAGGTGATAATGAGCATGAAGATGAAATGGTATTATCTGGGAAATCACAGTTCTATCACACTAAAGCCAGGACATTTTTCACTTTTCACTCTAAAAATTTGTCTAAAAAATTTGCAGTAACAATAATGGAACTTGGTCCAGTGGGCTAGTGACAAAATCACACTGTAAATAGGCTAGACACCCCTTTCTTTCTTCTGTGTCTTCCATAGCTCAGGCAGGGACTGCAACTCAAGACTGTTTCTTACTCGTTTCTTGGTGGGTTTGCTCACAGAGAAATAAGAGAGAGACAGGCCATGTCAAGTTTAATCTAAAAAGTAGGTAACACTTATGAAAGGCTGATGATCAACAGTGAATACAGCATGAATGTTTTGGTAGTTTTGTAGAAAGTTATATGTAACATCTTCATCCTGAATAACCTTTGGAACAAGATATGAATCTAACCAGAAAAGTTAAAATAGAAGGGACAAGCATCTGTTATAGTAGTTCAGTGGCATCTCTTAAGGACAAACCTCTATCCTGCTGCCATAGACCAGAGTACACAGCAAGTAGCAGGAAATTCAGTATTTGTCACAGACATGATTGCTATAGATTTTGATTTTGTACCGACTCTACCTTTGTTTGGTGAGTTGACAAAACAACAGGAATCTCTATTGACTGAGAGGAAAGCTTCCTCCCTTGATCTCCATCACACTGGACTGGGACCAAGACTCAGACTCTGGCAGAAAAACACTTAGAAAAGATCATTCTGTTCAGAGAAAGGAAACCTTGTTTATTTCAGCTCCAAGCAGAAATAGATTCTCTGGCCAAGTCTCCAGGACAAGCTATAAAGGGTTGCTTTAGCAGCAGCTGGACTTTGCATGGAGGAAATATAATGTGATACACCCTAAAAATCAGGAAACTTCAGATCTTTGAGGACGTATGTTACAGATTGCAGACATCGTACTTTTATATATTAAGGTAGTAAGCAGCATATACTACCTGTGCTGTTACATAAAGCTGGACTTTTGTAAGGTTAACCACATTGTTTGATTTATATAAAACAGTGTGAGTATCCAGTATAGCTTGCTGTACATAATGCAGACCTTAATCGTACTGTGTGGATCAGAGATACCACGGTATTGGTGATACTCCTCTTTCTTGCAATGTCTTACACTGCGAGTGAATTATACCAGCAAAACAAGCCCACAGACCCGGCAGACACTGCAGATCAGCCAGGAATCAGTTACCAGCTGGTTATACTTTCAGGTTTTTTCTGGATTCCTTAGTTTATTAATGATTCATCTGCTCCGATCAACAAAACTTGACTGTGCACGGAACTGTTGGCAACGCCTTTAATGGACTGCAGTTATCTGAGCCAGTTAGCCAGAAAGGTTATTAAATGCTTGCAGACTACTTATCTGTTCATAGGGGGAAAATATTTAACCTTTTCCCTTGCAAATTATTATTATTTCCCTTGAAAACAAATTATGAAGATGAAGGATATACTACTATCTGTTTTTACAGCATTGCACAGGTTGGTACAACCAATTCTCTATAGGTCCAGTTTTCTTCTAATTATCCTGAATATTTCTGCAAACAAATGAGTGGGTTAGGTGAAGAAATAATCTGAGCCAATCCAAATATTGTAAGAATTTATGTGGAATGAAACAATTGGAGAAAATAAAAAAGGAAAAATTTGAATTATTAGGAATTATCACAAATGAGCACAAAAGTACTGACCATGAGATTGGCACTCCAAATCTGACCTGGTAAGGAAACAACATAAATACCACCAGCACTAGATCTGGAAATTATTTTGTAGTTCCACAAAATCCCTTTATCACTGTAAATCAGGCATGTCACTTGGGATTCAGTTTACTTATCCACACCTGAATTAACTCAGCCTACTTCTCCTGAATTAAAGACAAGACATAGAGACTGCATTGAAACATGTCAAATTTTGTTTCAGCAGGTTTTGTTTGAAAAGATTTCCTTTGAAAGATTACACTACTGAAGTTTTTTATCAGTTCTTGACAAAACAGCTTTGTTATCTGCATATATAGAAATATAATTGCAGAATCTAGCATTTTCAGCTCTGACAGATGTTTTTGCCCTAATGACACTCTTTAAAGTGTGTGAAAAAAAAAAATTCATAAAAGCAGCACTCACAACCTCTAAGTGTAGATCAATATTCAGCCTACTTGTCTTTTTATGTATTATTTGTAATGGCTGAGCAAATGTTATAAATAAAAGAACAACTAGGAAATATTTCCTTTAACAAGCTGCACTTTAAACAACTACTTCTGTTACAAGAGACTGAGAGAAAAGCAACTTCTATTTTCCATCAATAACATATATAACAGGAATGTAATTTGTTTAGCTAGGCTTAGATGCAGGGTACTGAGAGGAGTTATTCAGTTTGTAGTACTTTGTCTCATGCAGCAGAATGTTTTTAGCTACTCAGAGAACCCCTACTGGGAAGAAGGATTATTCAAATATTATTTAAGCTTTACTTTGAAGATTTAAATGAGAATAAAATATACATTTTGCATGTGTCTGGGATGTCTAAATTAGGATCAATAGGTTTTATTTTATTTTCATTAGCATACTCCTACCATTGCTATGGTTTTCTGACTGGTTTTCTGACTTCTTTCCTGACGTTCCCCATTTGCACTTCACTCACCTGATGCTCACAGATGCATCTGGCAGTGGCCAGAAAGAAGACCCATTTCTGTGCTTGAGCTGCGAGGTTCCACTCAAACCAACAAAATCCCAAAATCAAAGCAACAATGTCTTTTTGTTCCACGCTCAAAGCACAGCTTTATGCCAAGGAAAAATGGCAGAAGGGAGACCTGTGGGAACACCAGCAAGTGAAGAGCAGCAATATCACAATCACAGGAGAAGGGAAGTTACCCAAGGTCAGCCACAAGCAGTTGAACAGAAAGAGTGAAGGACTTGAGTCACTGAGCTCTTTTTGGGCAGTTCACTGAGAGTGATTTGGGATAAGCTGTTTGCATACACTTCCTGAACACTGATCCTGGGGCATTTTGGCCTCATTAATACACAGGAACTGCATTTGCTTAGCCAAAGTGGGACTGGGCCAGATTATAAACGTTAGTCACAGAGAGAAGCTCTCCCTCCATTGTGAGATCCACCCAAGTCTCAAGGGTTGGACCAGTGATTGATGTGAGCAGTGAGGAGTCATCAGTCTTTCCTTATGTGGAGGGACAGCTGTATAGAAAAAATGTTCAATTTTAATTTAATTAGTTAAGAAAAACGTCACTTTGTATAATCAAAAGTGACAGAGTTCACTCCACAATAGTAGCAGTCTGTGGCTTCATTTCTTTGCCTTCACTATTTTTTTAGTTGTTATTTTATGAAGTCAAAAGAACTAGTTGCTGAAAAGCATACAAAGAGTTGTACTGTCACTGAATTGAAATATTAATTTCCTCTGGTTTGTGTTTAATCTTTTAAAGACATTTCAAAATACAAAATTTCATAGACTCAACATGAAGTAACTCTAAAAAGAAAGATCAATGACTGTTATTAATCCTCATTTAAAACTCAATTTTTATTTTCATTCATGAAGTGAACAAGAGGACTATAGAACATGATATCATAAGTTAATTTTCTATTTCAAAAATTTTAGCCTAATTATTTGTTACAGTAAATGATAGTTTTAACAGATTTACTGGACCAGAGACAATGATTAGAGAATGAAAAGGCCTTAGGTCATCCAGTTAAGTACCTAAGATTGATTGCTCCTTGCTGTATATGTTGGATGCATGAGAGGAAAGGGAAAGAGCAGAAAGATTTAAACAGTAGCAGCATAAGGATATTAGCCAGGGAGGATTTTTTTTCAAGGACAGCAAACAGGACATTACAATATCATATACCCAGTCTGTAAAAAGAGTTAACATACCTTTTCTTTTTTACAATGAACTGAAAAGCTGTAAGTAAAGACACTATATAGTAGGAAATGAGAAAGCATGTAAATAAAAAGTTGTGTTTTAGTCATGTGGAGGTTGACCAGATGATTGATGGCAAGAACAAAACTACTTCCCCATATTATTGACCTGCTATATTGCATCCTGTGAATTTACAGTTTTGTTTTCATTGAGTAAATTAACTTTGTGCAGTGTTTCCTTGAAATTCAAACAAAATGAAACAAAAATTAATTAAATATCTCTTCCATTTACTAAGCTTCCTACAATACCATTTAAAGGGAGGTTGGATTTAGAAAGATAATTTCAAGCATGCTTAATAAATAACAATATAAGTTTTAAACTAATTTTTTCTTCTTAGAAACAAGAAAAAATAATATATTTTAACAGAAAAAAAATCAGCTTTTTTTAAAGCATGGATTATTATATGAGCTTCCAAACTACACTTTACATTACTTTGTATACATTGCACAAGTCCTATTGATAGGTCCTATTGAGGACCTCAGATTCTCCCTGCTTACTTGACTTGATACCTGATGATATCTGGGGCATTGGCTTTCTAAAAGACTGCAATTCTCCATACAGTTCATGGCTTTCATGTTATCATGCCAAATTCTATCTCTAAATGTAGGTGAATGAATTTCAGCAGGACACATCTGAATGACTCAAGGAATTTTCTCTCAAGCAAGCAAGCGCTTTCTTCTTGAATCTTCCCCCATGAAATAAACAGTTAAATGAAACAATTGAGTTGTACAACTATCTTTCTAAATTCATATTAGGAGACAAGCATTTCTTTTAGCAGAAGTTATCTTGAAGTAAAAATGCAATAATTTTATTTGACTAGTTTTGAATTCTTTAGCAAAGCCCTTTCTTAAAACCAGGTGTTCTGCAGAGACCTACACACTTCAACGCGTTTGTCAGATCATGTTGGAAACGTTATGATGTGACACAAAAAAGGGAGACCTGATAATTTCATAGTTCTAACCAGAGTGTCCGAGAGATTTTATAATGAAATCTATACATTTCTGAAAAAAAACCCTAGTTCCTTTAAGTTTCCATTTACCAGCATTTTCCAGTAGTTAAATCTTGTTTCTTCAGTAGGTGAACCAGAAAACAGAGTTCTTTCTCTCGCAAATGAAAATACACAGATGGGGAAAATCCACAGTTGATGTGTGCTCACCCGGTGTTTGAAATATGAGGAAGTTCGTAACAGAAGCCCTCAAGCTCCCATCAAAGAAGCCAAGGTAATAGATACACCAACTGTGTTGATACTGAAATGGCTGAAACACCATAATTCTTTTTACAGGCCTCATGGCTTGACGTCTACCAAATGTAAACATCAAATCTATCTTGAGCAGGTTACCTCAGCAACCTCCTCGTAAAAGAGGAGCCATTAGATTGTCCCCTAATGTTTGCAGAACCTGAGAACATGTAACAGAATTCCCTCTTGTCTAACAACTCACCTCCACGAATACTCCAATTTCTTCAAGAATTCTTAATAGACTTTTTCTCTTTAGATGTTGAATGTACCTATTGGGTTTGAAGGATTGACCTATTCACCCCTGGCCATTTTAGGTGTAAGAAAACTTCTGGAGGCCAAAACTATAAAAGGATCTGAAGCAAAGTAACAGTTAAATTTCTTTGGCAAAGAAGACATTGCTGAAGATATTGGGCAAGAGCTGCTGGAATTTTTCTTTCCAGTGTGTGTCAAATTCAGTTTATTGGAAACAAAAAATGAAAGCAATAGAAAACAATACAGTTGTTTTTGGGTTTTTTTGGCTTATTGGTGTCTATCTATATACACTCCCCACATATACAGTGTATAAAAGGCACAATTTTGGTATTGGGACATACTGTCTCCAGTAGGAGGGGCCCCACACTGGAACAGGCATAGGACTCCTCTCCCTGAGCAGCAGAAGAAACAACTCATGATGGACTGACTGGAACCCCAATTCCCTGTCCCCCAGTGCTGCTGGTGGGGAAGAGGCAGAGCTTGGAAAGGAGGGTGAGTGGGGGGAGGCTGTTTTTGAGATTTATTTTACTTCTCATTGTCTGCTCTGGTTTTATTAGTAATAAATTCAATTAATATCCCCAACTTGAGTCTGCTGTGCCTGTGACGGTATTTGGAGAGTGATCTCTCCCCGTCCTTATCTCAACCCGTGAACTCCTCGTAATATTTTCTCTCCCCTGTCCACTTGTGAGGGGAGTGTTAGAGAGGTTTCGCTGGGTGCCTGGCATCCAGCCAGGGTCAATCCACTACAGGAGGTGAAGAGATTAAGTGGCTGTGTGGGTGCTTCTTTGCTGGGGCCACTCACAGCAGTCTTTTAAGTTTTGTGGGTTTTTTAATTATTTAATATCACTTTTCTATCTTCATTTCTACCAACCAGCTCACTTTAACTCCCATATTATACAGCAGCATTCTTGCTGGAAACAGACACCAAAAGGTTATTACTAGATCTTAATCAAAACTATTTCAAAATTTACCAATCCTGACTTTGAACTATTCTGTTTGTTTTCTGGCTCTCATTTACCATTACAGAAACACTTGTCACTGGCTTTTATTCCTCTGTAATGAATCGTTTCGCTGCGCTTCCTGATCTCTCATGTGTAGCATTCCTTCCTCACTCCTAATATCCTCCTTGAGATGATTCATGGAATTATGCCTGGAGCACTCCTCTCCATTCTGTCCATCCTCCTTGTGGTGATAACTCCAGATGTTTTGTGCATGCTTGCTTTAGAGAAATTGCAAAATTTTTCCACACCTAAATCCTTGAGTGACTTTGCCCAGTTTACTTACCTTATTGCCTTCCTAGTTTATTAGGGCTTTAAACCTTACTTGATAATCTTACCAGATATTTTTATTTCTTTCCCTTACACTTAGTTTTGAATTACATCTGAAATACCTTATTAATAAATGATTGCTTATAAGCAATTATAAGGTGAAATCAGTTTATCTTTTACATTATGTTTGTCTTTACTTTGAAAGAATATCAGGCTTTGTGGAGAAAAAATATAATCAAAGAATTACTTGATGAAGAAATTTCAATGGCAAGATTAAAGAATAACAAAGAATACTGTACCAGTACCAATTTCTTTGCCAACCTGATTATTGAATTAAAGTCAATTTCATGTATTACTATTTATAAATTGTATTGAAGCATGTTTCACTAATCAAGTCATACAAGCAGTCAGAATAACATTCTCCCCCTCTAAAGAATCTACTTAATACAGTAATTCAAATGCAATAAACCAAATATCCTGTTCAACAATGTGCAATTTTAATGTGCTGTTGGGTTTTTTCATATACCATTTTTCTATCTCTTCATTCACCTAGAGAAACAAAATGTATAGAAAGAGTGGAAAAAAACCATCAAGGTTAGGAAAGTGTTTTCCACTATATGAGAACAGCAGTTGGAAGAAATTTTACAGGAAACCAAAGAAAACGGAACTGATCGGGTATTTTCTTCTAATAAAGTGACAACAGAACTTTCACTTTAAGGAAACGTCTGTTTTGTTCAGGAAGCTATTAGAGTGGTAAGAACAACAAACCTGTACTTTTTCTCTTCACATAATCAGCTGAATTTCAATTCTTATGAATATCAGATGTACCTTTATATCCAGTTTCGGATGCTTGTAGTCTTCAACTGTCTGAATTTTTATGTCTGCCCAGAGAGTAGCTTAATGCAGTGCAGCACTGAACAGAAACCAGGACAGGTGTGTCATAGTCTATTTTCTGTGTATTTATAGAACCTGTAGTAGAATTGATGAGACATACTGAATATATTATCTAGAATTTCTATAGCTGTGGAAAAAAAATAATTTTATTACTGTCAATTATCAACATTTAATGTAGGAATTATTGTCCTGCTTGAATTGTCTATTTCATTTTAACACATCTTGGTCACAGGAAAATAAGAAGTACCCTCCATCTGTAAAAAATAAAAGAGATGAATCAGTCACAGCCTGAATATGTTTAATATGGAGCTTGGCAGTAATGTATAAGAAAATCCAATGTCTGATTTTAAACAAGTATTCATTGAAACTTAACAGATACAGTTTTCCAAAAGAATCGTCAGGGCTCTGCAAATCATACATGTTTTCAATAAACATTTGGAACATAATTATCCTACAATAAGCATCCTATTAAATTTAGTTATATTTAAAAACAGTTGCTGCATAGTTCATATAGGCTAAACCAAATGGCCAATAGAAACAGATTTGCCAAAGGTCAATGGTTATGAAGGAGATATGCACATGATATATATAGATTAGTTCATATTTATATAGGTATAATTCCTTCACGTACGCATAAATATAGGCTGAATATTTCCCTCATGCTTTCACATTTTCATCTTTATATATATACGTATATATATATATATATATATTTCTTTTCTCATACATGCATATATTTAGACCATGCACTATTCCAAGCAAATTTTCAAAAGCAAATGCATTTCAAATAAAATTGCTAAATTAATTTGCCTTTAAAATTCAGATCTAATTCACTTTTAAAACATAACATCTCTAATAGATTTCACACCAAGACTGGTACATTAGAAACAGTGTAAAATCATTTCCCTATAGACTACAGAAGTTTATGTATAAAGTATAGACATTTGCACTTTAAAAAAATTGTAAATGTCTTTTTTGACCATAGTTTCACTACAATCTCTCTCTAAAATAAATAATTTTAGGGTGTTTCAATGAAGCCATCTTGGTATTCAGCAGATTATTTCCACAAACTGCCCACTGTGCTCCACTGACTAGAAAGGTAGCCTATAGTAATAAGTTCAGAAGTAAATGGGTGCATTACAAGCCCATAACTTAGACTCTAAACTCCTACAGTCAGGAAATCATATATTTGATGTGTCTCTGTCTGCATTGCTAATATAATCTTACAGAGGAGTCACAAAAAAATTAAATTTTTGAGTTCTGTAGGAAAAAAACTCTAGACAAAAATATATATCACTCTATCTCTAAACACCTACACTACAAACCAGTGTATTTTACATTCATTCAGAATAATTTTTATAATCAAAAAAATTTTGTTCTTATTGTGAATTTACAGCAAATACCAATGCACTAAAGTGCAAAATAAACATCACTAATTTTGAAATAGTTGGGAAAATAAACCACATCATTATTAATCTTTATTTTGTCAAAAGTATTTTTATCATATGAAAATGTCTTGGTGAGAGAAGGCTTTATCAAATGGCTGTTTACTCAAGAAGAACATCCTAGAAAAATTTCAGCCACTGTTTTCTCCAGAGTAAAACACTCCTTATTATTAAGGGAATATGGGTTAGATCTCATTTTGATTTTGATTACAAGGAATATATTTATGATATGTCAAAACTTTCTCAATCCAATAATGCAGCTTTGATTTTATTAAATTTTTGTCTATGTGTTGTATGCTGAGCACTGATGTGTTTCAGTCTTGAGATGAAACTTTACTATAACTATCATTATTACTGACATTCCATGCAATGAGGTGGCAGGATTTGTCCCCTGGAAAACACTGGGAATTGGCTTTGTGTGGAATATTTATGCAACCACAATGTGTTAGAAGTCTAGATGCACTACCCTGGCTGAGATACAATAATTTCCCTGAAGTGAACCCCAGCCATAAATTTGACAGACATACCGGTATCTTCTTACTCATCCCACATTCCCAGCAGGACCTGCTGAGTTTATCTGGCTCTGCAGTTTCTGTCTGGCATGAAGTTTGCTGGGAAAAGCACAAAGAATGTAAGAGCTGAATGGGATCTGACTGAATGGAGTTTAGAAGCCACTTGTTGCAGTACTCTTCTTAAAAAAGGAAACAAAAAAACCCCCCAACTATGCTGTACACAAGTGTCTAAATGGAAGATAAATTGAGTCCTAGAACTTGGGGGAATGTTACAGGAGGACCAAGATTCGGGACCAAGAGAGGAATGAGTTCAAGGGTGAATAAAGCCCAAAGGAACAAATTAATCCCTTGTTCAAGAAGAAAGGGTTCTGATTGTTTATACCCACATCAAATCCAAATGGAGTTCTCCTCAATTTTTTCCTCTTTTACATTGAACAGCTGCGTGCTTTTATGGAATAAAAAACCCGTAGAGAAACAACTTAATATGACATTCTTTAGTCCTTTCAACAATTGGGAGTTATCCTGCTAAGAAAAAGCATATTAGATCAAGGAAGTTTGTAAGGGTACAACACAGAGTTCTTAAACAGACAGTCAACCCCCCTAAACCCCTCATGTTTTACCACAAATAAGAACCTTTAAAATCACTGGAAAAATCTGTCAATCTTACAAGTGGCAATCTGAGTTCTGGGTCAGGGACAGCTAAAGGTACTATTCAAGCTACAGATTCCACTGAATATTTAAAATGGGTTGTAAGGGACTTTATAATGAAGTTGTAGAGCTTTGGCTTTATAATGTAATTTCTTCAAATATTACTACATAAAACATGAATGGTGTGTTCTGTTGTTTCTAAGTAGGTGGTAGATCATCGAGCTCTGTGGCATGATGCTACTGATTGTAACAAGTGCATGTTTTCATAGAGAGCTGTCTGGAAGCAGGGAAAAAATGAGCTCTACTCTGTGACTCTCTAAATATATTCTCTCTGGAAAAAACTAGTCCTATTGCATTTCCACTCCTGAATTGTTTCTACCATTTTCTTTATGCTCAACATTGTTGAGCAACCTTTTTAGTTTTTTTCAAACTAATTATGAAATTAAAGGGGTATGCAGAGGGTTACTGCCAGGTACTGCTTGAAAGAATTCCCTCGGGTCTTGCCACACAGTCAAAAGTAATTGCATCTTAATGAGTTACCACTCATCAGCTGTGCAATAGGAGCTGACTGTGCATATCCTTCCCTCACCTGAGGTCTGAAGTAAGGTGCATTTAATCTAAATTATGCTCATTACTAGCTCTAACTCAAGTTAATGTGTTTTACTTTGCAATTTAGAAAGCCTGTAAGCATAAACAATCAATACATAAGATTACACTACAAAGTTTCTCTAAGTCCAGCAATTAAAGGTTTTATATAAACCCCAGAACTGCACAAAAAGACAAGGAAGGTTTCCTTTATAAAGTTTATACAAACTTTTCTGTAGTGGATAATAATCCAAAATGCAACTATGGTTAATTTATCCAAGTTTCAGTAAAATTGCATCCTGCAGTTCTAAGTCACTCCTTTCTGGAGAAGAAAAATAATAGGACAGATAATTCATTAAGATTCAAGGTAATACATTTGCTTCAAAATGGTTAAACACTGAAACAGGCATATCCTAAAGTAAACCACTTTAACTAACTAAAATTTCTCTATGGCTGAAGGTTGGCTTGATCCTGATAAGATGAAAAAAGTGAATAGAAAATATTGTAAGGATAAGTAGCAACTATACTTCAGCACTAAAAAGTAGTGATAGGGTGGCTGAGAATCTTAACTTTCAAGAAACTGTGCAATTCCAGTGTGCTTTTCTGCTTTAAAAGTTCATATAGGATACATTTCTTTCTTTTATGGAGAAATTATGTCAAGGATGATAAAAAATTCCAAAGAAATTAACTGAGTTTTTTAGTGCTAAGAAATTAGATCAGGGGGGATGTCTAGATATATAAGATCTCAGGAAAGAGTAAGATGGTTTGCCATGTTTCCGGGACTTTATGTCAATATAACTAATTTGTTTTTCTAAATTCCATGGAAACAGGTTTTCTTAAAGCTGGAATAAATGAGAAACGAGTTATAAGACTGTTTATGATTACTGAGTTCATATTTGTATTAAAATAGATGGAAGAGATCATAAATACCAATATCTTGTGTGTCTAGTATTCTCCACTGTTGACCTTGACAAAGCACCAGTTCCCTTAAAAAAAACAGATGAAGTTTACACTTTTGACTTCCAACACACACACAAAAGAATTGTTTGTCATGTATGTGTAAGGGTTCCTAATACAAATTTTAAACTTTGATAGATGATATGTTTATCATACAAATTCATTTCAGCTTGCATATCTATGAATTCAGATGGTTTAATGTTGATCTCAGAATGACAAAATCCCTGGAAAAAAAAGCAAAGTATTAGGCATTGTTTAATTCTTGTAGGGAATTAAGAGCAAGATAAATTCCATTCCTATGTGTCTATTTTAACAACTGTTGATAATGTAGATAACAAATGTAATAACTTTGGGAAACTGGACAATAGAGAGGAGAAAGAAAGAAAAGCAAACCACATTTTTCTTAGAGCGCTTTAGCAGGTGCTTTTATTCAAACATGAGTGCATTTACATTCCCTTCAAAGAACTCAATCTGCTTTCCAACTTCAATGCATGATTTGGTGTATTGTGGGTTAATGATACATTCTATTAAATCGACCTAAAATATATAAAAAAAGAAGAAGGATGACATGAGACTTCTTAGGCTGCAACATTTTTGTGAACAAACATTGTTCCCAGAGCGAGGTCTACTGACAAACACAGGAGGAAATCACCATTCAGTTGATATGAAGGTATCAAGGCATCACCTCTAAGGAGAAATGCTGATAATTAATTTCAGATTAGCCACTTATACCAGATCTTTTCAGTCAAACTAAACCAGAAGCCTGACTGTTTCTGACTAATCATTCCTAGATGGTGTGTAATATATGTAAGATATAGTTGTAAAAGCAAATTTTTCCCAAATACACTGGTTGGGAGTATTTTTCCACCTCAGTTTCAATAGCTTGCTCTTCCTCTCCAGTCCAGTTATCTTGTTAAATCTCCTAAATTTTCTGGATCTAGTCAGATATAATATCTCTCCCTTAATGGTAATTTTCATTCTCATCCCATCCCTTGAGTCACTTCAATATTCCCCTTGTACACTTTCCTTTCTAGTTTTCTTAGCTGCTTCTCATGTTCTTCTGAGCTTGAGTTTTTTGTGTTGTGAGATACGAAAGGAAGGACACCACATTCCTCAAATCTGTTTCATTGTTCCAGACCACCTCAGGCACCTTGGTGCCTTCACATTATTCTCTACATGAGATGTTCACCACAGGTTGTGTCTGGGTTCTTGTGTAGCCTCTAAATTCTGTTAAGCACTACTGGTGATTAAGATCATATTTTTGACCATCTGATGAGCCTTAAAGGACCCTTGAGATTTAAGTTCAATATGAAATCACACAAAGGACACAAATATGTGATGTATTTATGTATCACAAATATGTGATATATTTATGACCCATAGAACAGTAATAAAAATATTTGTGATGATATTCTACTTCTTCTAGTCACTAGGCTTACCGATTTTTTTCAGGTTGTATTTGATGTACAACTCCTCATGTTTCTTTTTAAACCTAATATACCTGTTCATAACAATTTAGAGCTGAACATATTAGTGACAAAAATGAGCTTTTGGTCTTCAGTGAAACATTGAAGAGTGAATGTCTGTGGAAAAATGAGTCATGTTTTGTTTTACCATCTGAGGATCTGTGCAGATTTTCAGCTGCAGCACATATTCTGCTCTCAGTTTTATACTTTCCTGCTTTAAAGTAGAGGCAGAAATCGAAGACAGGAAGGTGCTCCCGGTAGACTTGGCTTGACAGGCTCTTTAATACTTTTGTTATTGTATAAATCAGAAAGAAATCAAAGCAGCTCTCATGGCTTCCAGGACTGACACTTAGGAAATACCTAAGAAAACTTTCTCTGTAGTTCCTGAGGCAATAAATACAGAGCCTCATAATGCAGATTTTACAGAGCAGTTTTCAGAGTAGCAGCATGCTGGGGTTTTGCCTTTATAGCAGGACAGGGATCACTTTATTTGTCAGTAGTTTTCTTGCTAGCCATAGAGTTAAACCATACATGAATTAAAAAAGAAAAAAAAAAATCCACATTTGGACTATTTTTTTCCTTTATTTTTGTTCAAGAAGAGCAAATGGTAAGTCGTCACCTATTCCTCAATAAGAGTTCTAATACTGTTGTATTAAAGCAGTATGTCATGTAGATATGATATTGGAGATGAATACTCTTTCCTTAGTTTAAGAGAAGTTTTATTAATTTATCTTCCACTATGCAGGAAAAAACTTCAGCCTCTATATGATAGGCTGTCTCAGAAAAAAGCAGGATGCTACTTTACACATGAATATCTTAACCACTGAGCAAAGAAATCAACCATACTTTCTGATCCTGGTTTAAAATATCAAAGCAGTTAATTTACATGCATACATTAAAGAAGGCCATGCTATACCTTATTGCTATTGACACCCAATACACTTTTGGCATGCAAATGGAATGTACTCTGCTGGATTCAGAGCAAGGATCTGAATCAAACTGTCAATAGCTGTTCAAGTATGCAATGCAACATTGTCAAGAAGGATTCATTGCATTTCAGAGTGTCTGCAAAATGTCTGTGAAATGTCTTTCAATTCCAGTTTTCCATCCTGTGTGCAAGTGGGCTGCTTGGGAAACAGAAAGAAAAGGCACAGTCCCACTAATTTTGTGAGTGAAAGGAAATTCTCTACTTTCATTTTTACTGTTTTTCTTTGAAAGGATACTTGCTTTTTTTTATTTATTTTTTTTTAATTTTTTTTTTTCCTGGAGGAAAGAACCATTTAAACAAGATAAATATATAGGTTTTTGTTTTGTTTTATTATCCTGATTTCTTCTGATCCATTTTTTAGCTCAGTGGTTGGAAACTGTTTTCAAAAAGACATGGAATTAGCAAGATAAGATAAATTAAAATCATCAGGGTGCCACTGGTGTGTAGACCAGTCTTCTGTCCCAATAAGTTAATTCAGAAATGCATCCAGTGTAAAGCATTCTTTGCAATTTAGATGTCCATACACTATGTAAAAAATCCTGTATTTCCTATACTAAACCTATACTTCATAGGTTGAGTGAACCTAAACTAGATTTATTTAGTGAACCAAGAGTGTATCATGTAGCTGTAACATGTGGTTTTATTTATCTGTAAAGGTGTCTGCAGGGAAACAGAAAGCAGAATTATAGTATGTGCCTCAGAAACATTCTTTGTCCTCTCATGAAATCCAGACTGGTAGATTTTCTGTACCTCAATTCCCTGGGATGACTGCAAAATCCACTTTCAGAAAAGTATTGTGCTTATTCTGGAACTTGCTTACAGTAGCGTATTTTTCAAGTTGTCCTGTGCAGGATGAGCAAAAATTATTTACTGGCTAGACATCTGTGAATGCAGGTGCTGGGAATGAAAAATAACTTCTAAAGATGAACAGCATATGCAAGTGTAAACACCGTGTGAGATGACACTGGCCTTGAGTCATGGTCCTTCACAGGTGGACACTGAGCAATTACAGTTTGAAATAAGCATTGTAAACAGGCATTGCAGTATACAAATATGCAGAGCAAGCAGTGCAGCACATTGATTTTGTATACATATGCATGTAGCAATGCCTTTCAGTCTTGTCATAGAATCCTGGAATGGTTCAGGTTGGAAGGCACCTAAAAGATCATCTTTTAGGGTTTCAACCCCCTTGGACAGGGCCATTTTTTACTAGACCAGGTTACTCAGAGCCCCATCCAACCTGACTTGGAATGTTTCCAGGGACTGGACACCTATCACCTCTCTGGGCAACCTGTTCCAGTGTTTCACCATCTCATTGTAAAAAAATTCTTCCTTATATTTATTCAAAGCAATATAGTTTATCACCCCTTGTCCTGAAACAACAGACTCTGCTAGGGAATTTGTCCTCACCTTTCTTGTAAGCACCCTGTCAGTACTGAAAAGGAACAATAACATCTCCACCCAGCTTTCTCTTCTCCAGGCTGAAGAAGCCCAACTCTCTCAGCCTGTCTGCAGGCCTCTGATCATTTTTGTGACCCTCCTCAGGACCTGGTCTAAGAGGTCCATGTTCTTCTGGTCCTGCAGACCCCAGATCTGGATGCAGCACTGCAGGTGGGGTCTCACCAGAG
The DNA here is from genome assembly GCA_013397915.1 of Daphoenositta chrysoptera. NCBI lineage: Eukaryota > Metazoa > Chordata > Aves > Passeriformes > Daphoenositta > Daphoenositta chrysoptera. The sequence goes on from VZRO01004504.1 coordinate 30,461, forward strand.
CCGAGCAGAGGGGCAGAGTCCCCTCCCTCACCCTGCTGACGATGCTGCTTTGGACGCAGCCCAGGAGTTTTTGTTTGTTTAGGCTGCAATTGTTCATTGCTGGCTCATGAACAGTTTCTCGTCCTTCAGCCCTACATGTGGGTGTCATACTAATGAAATCCCTGCCACCTAACAATTAACATGCTGTCATATATCATAAAATATTAGTCAAAAATGGGTTCAATATTCTTCATATGCATGTTAATGCTTATTTTGCTTTGACCTATTATGATCTCAGCCGTAGCACACATAGCTGAGACATGGTGCTACCTGAAATTCAGTGTTCTGAAGTTTATGCATTTTTTTGAAAACAATATGCTCTAATTCAGCTGATTAATTAGCTATCAGGTAAACATATTCAAATTAGCTTTACACAGCAGTTGAGCCGAAATTGTCAGCTAATAACTGGATTAACAGTTTAATCCATACTTGGATTAAATTATATTTCTAGCTCCTTTAATGTGCTAGTCAGGAAGTGAAGAATGCTCAAGAGCATTAATTTGGAAAGAAACTGCAACAATCCTATTAAAGGAGAATATGTTGCTAGATGGATTGAACACTACTGGTTTTCTCCATCTCCCAATGTGGATAGCATAAATAGGACTAGATGAAGAAATCACTCAAACCTACATAAAAGCAATTTCCACATAATTTTTGTGGGGACATCTTTCCAGATGCCCATTTTTCTCAAGCATTAATGATGATGAATTTTTCAAGACAGCATTTTAAACCTATGTTTTCTCACTTCTCATACAGTGGACTTTTCCCACTGACTTAAGAAACCCATTAAACCTAGTGCAGTGCCAAATGGTTTACCTTATAAAATCTAAAGAGTTACCTTAATAATCAGCTAATGAACAGCCACTTCAGAGATATAGTCAGCTTTCCATTTAAAAGCCACTTACTGTTCAAAAATTGTGCAGTACAAAAAGAGGTAAATCATCAATTATTTCTTTGGGTACACTGTCCCTTAAGGACAAAACTTTCTTATTTGACCATTCTAAGGACAGAGTAAGAGAAGTTCCATTTTGAAGGCCAAAATGATTAAACAAGAAATACTACATCACTTTATAGAGTAAGAAAAAGATGGAAACAGAAGAAAACAAGGACCATTAGATCACAATTTTAATTTATTATTATTATTCAAGATGCTAATTTATGGATGCAAATCTTTTGAAAAAAGGAGACACCCAGTGGAATCTGAGGTATTTTTAGCTTGAGGAATTTGAATATCTGTCACAATCCAAAGTGCGAAATGAGATGCTACTTTTCCAGTTGTATTTTGATTCTCGATCATAAATCAACTTTCTTATAGTTAGTTGAAGATACATAATCAGCAAAAAAAAACATAGGCTGCACTTTCACAATTTCTAAAACATACTCACATAGAAACAATCTACAAGAAATTTTGTGGAAGCTGTACAAGGTACCTCTATAACAGCCTGTACAAGTTTGAAAACAAACCAGAGAGACACTCAAAATCAGAACTGCAATTTAATAGGAAAATTAAAATAAATGCAATAGTACAGAAACACTGACAGAGTCAGAGTACAACCTGGCATGCTGTTGGTCAGGATTAAATGGTGGCTGCAATACTGTTGAAGTGACAGATGTGGTTCTGTTAAAGCAGTGATCCTGTAGAAGGGTCTGGTCTTCCTCTGACAGTCCACTGGTGGATATGTAGCTCTTGCCCTCTGGGATTACAGTGGATAAGGCTGCTTGTGGTGTTCCAAACCTCAGCTCATATGCAGGTAGGAATGCTTGGTTCCTCCCCCTGGGCGGAGCATCTCACAATGGGATGATGCAATTTTATGAGTCTTGCAGTGAGGCTGGATGGGCCCATTAATAGAAGATATCTCCCTGGAGTGAGTTATCAGGGATATGTCATGGAAGAGATAACACTGCCCCACCTGGTTTTAACAGCTCATGAAGATGGTGATAGAATACATATTTTGGTTACACATTACACTGTAACCTAAGACACAGCCAAAGAAGGGTGCACTGCAATGACTGCATTTAGACAGAAAATGCTCAAAACTGTATGTCTGTGAGTTAACAGAGCCTGTTATGTGTCTTATGAGACCAAAGTCTCATTAAGATGTCTTCTTTGCAGTTTTGATATCTGTCTGGCAGCACATGGATTTCCAGATATTAAGCTTGGCTTTTATAATCTGCATTTGACTAGAAGCTTAAAAGTTTTGAAGGTTTTCACACGTGGATCTTGAAGACACTCAGTCCCATCTGACATTGACCCCTAGGCCTTTCTGTAACTTCACAGTGACTCCCAAATTATAGGCAGGGTTTTTTTTATCATGTCACCTATATAATTAATAAATCATTAGATACAACAAAACCATAATGGTGTGGGTCCCAGATGATTGCAGAGATGGATTTTGTTATTTGTCTGTCTGTATTTCATTCTATGAGTACGTAGAACAAGAACTGTTTGCCTTCAAATTATCTGACCATTCTGTGCTCTCTCAAACTTTCCAGGGAGAGGGATAGCAGTGAATAAATAGAGAGGGAGAAGAAATGGTAATGGAGAGTCATCAATTTTGATAAGTTATTGGCAGCATTTTCTTTTGGACATTAGTTAAGTCCAGCAGTGTTGCGTTGCTATTGCAATCACATCCATTTCCACATCTCCAGATGGAGCTGCCCCTTCTCCACCCGTTGCCATGGAGCTCTGCCTGTTTTACTCCATTGTTTGCAAAAGGGAAATAAGGCCCAGGAGTTCTAAAAACCTTCAAGAGACTTTTGACACATAGGAAAGTGCTTTCTTACCTCTATAAGAGCTCATATTTTGACAGAAAGTAAAACACATTGCCAGCAAGTAAGCATGCATTTTGGCAAGTCTGAATAGGACAGTCTAAATATGAAGTGCTCACAAACCAGCCAAATCCCAACTTGTAATGTTCCAATTGGCTAAAGAATATTTATGGCAAGCTACACAGCCCATTTTTAAATAAAATAGGCCATTACTTTGATTATGATTCATTATACATATATTTATTTCAATATCAGGTAAAAATGGCAAATTACAGTAGTTTTATAATGTCTGAGAAACTCGGTGCATCTTTTATGAGTGTTTCTTTCTCAGCCTCCAAGAGCTAAGAAGAAACTTAAGGGCTTGAAGGTTGCTATGTCCATTGAATTCAGCCTTTAAAAATTATCTTACATTTTTTCTGAAGAAATTCTCAGACTGGTCTGGTCCCTGGTTTACAACCTAGTTGTTCCTGGCTAGGTTAATCAGTCAGAAAACATCCTGACCTTCCAGCCTACACAGTTGACTCTTAGCACAGCAAGTACAGCCTAAGTTCATAGGTATATATTGGAAATTAGGTCTTCTATCCCTTTATATTTCTATGACTGTTACCGTATAACCTGTATGTACACCCTGTTATTTACTTCTTTACATAGTTAAAACAGTTTTGGTGGGATTTTTTTCTTTTAAAATGGGAATTATTTTCTTTGCATTTTCCAAAATCCACTGCTTTTTTGAGCAACTGAATAAGATCAGAATTTCAGGCTATGGCAACTGCACAAAACTTAGGTGTACTGGAACAGCTTTATGTTCAAGAGAAATACCTTCAATTTCCCTTAAAAGAAAAAAAAGGTTTGCATGTTGGAAGTAGTCTTAAGACTATAATTTCTAAAGGTCTCTGCTGTAGACAGCTGAAGCATGAATAGATTGTTGTATGAGTTTAGGAGTTCTAGGAAGGAAACCTTTTCATTAAATGTGATCACACAGATCAGCTTTTTATGAAGGTAACAACAGGTATCTTGGTGTCCAACAGATGGGAGCTCTTCCAGAGGAATATTCCAAGTATTGCTAAGCACAGTTTTATGAACACAGCACAGGACGTGTGCCAGGGCAGCAATGTGATTATATGAGGCCTTGTTAGCTTTTTTTAATGTGTTATTTCAGATTAATTTATAATGATTTTTTTTTTTACAGATGTGGTTCCTGAAAGTATCAGGAATAAACATATAGCACTGACTGCCAAGACTTGTCAAAAAACATGCCTAGAAGATAAAGCACCAAATTAGACTTTGCCTCTTTTTCTGTATAGCAGAAAACGTTGTTTCAAAGGCTGGCATACCAGGTCAAAGGACTGCACAAACTGGAAGAGCTGTAGGCAACTGGTTTGTTGGGCACCAGCTTGGAAGGCAGGTAGATATCTCACAGTTTGAAAATTTGCACAGTCTGCTGAAATAGTTTTGAGTTAGGGTTTTCTTCTAAACACGTGACATTTAACTTGAAGGAAGCTATGTGGCCAAAGGGAGTAGACTGAAGGGTTTGAAGTTAAGATAGATCTGCTCAGAAAATGATCCTTGGTACCACGACCCAGATTTAGCAAAGAGTTGTGTGAGTCTGTATTAAGCTAAGCAATACCTAACAGCCAGAAACCCAAGAGGGATGTGCTCAAGGCAGTAAGGAAAGGTCATAGGTCCAATTTCCACAGTAACTGAACTCAAGCATTGAGCAGAGGGGAAAATGTGAGCCTTTTGTGTTTAATTCTGAGATGTGACTGTATCATATGCTTTTATCTTGTCACAGAAGAAGGAAATTAAGCATGAAAATCTCTATCATGCAATGAAATAGAAGTTTTTGTATTGGTTGAGTTTTTTTGCTTGTTGTTTGTACTCCAGAAAATTATGCTTGTATTTCCTCTTTATTTAAAGTCTATTCTGAACTAAAAATAAGGATAATATTTTTGGACAAGAAAGGCAATTTCCCATTGACAGTACGTATTGTGACTTTGAAGATTCTTCATATAGAATTGAAACTCGATACTTTCTGAGAAAGAAACTGGGTCTTTCTAATAGATAGCTCAGACTGCAGTAATAGATCATATACAAAATTATTAGTTGAGATTTTTCAACCTTGATCTGTAGGTAACCGCTGCTTTCAAACTCCATGAATCTTTTAAACAGAGCTGTATTAATATTGATATATAGATTTACTTAAAAATGAATTGAACAAACTCATGCGGTAAGGATGACGCATAAAAAAAGGCTCTCTGGCTGATTTATGTGATAGATTTTCTCTCTAAAACTCCTTTTATTCACCAGAGTATGTAAATGACAAGAGCTGATTTTGTTGATGTGGAGTCGTAGCTGACTGGAAGGTTGTGTAATTGAAAAAAAAAAAAAAAAAAAAAGAGGAATTGATTAAAGTTTCAGCGATTTAGCATATTAGTCAATACATAATTCCTGGCAAAAAAGTGCTGTTGGCTGAAAGATATGTCTTAGGCATGACAACTAGCTGCCATTTCTTGCAAGGAATGATGACTTGGTTCATTTATAGTCTTGTAATAACAAACTTCACTGTTTGTTCTGGAAAACTCTGAGCACAAGTAAACCTACTGTAAGAATTTTATGCATAATCTTGTTTCACTGAGTTCTATGTTTAATTTATTTAGCAACAATCATTGCTCAAATGTTTAACAATGACCCTTTGTCTGTGAGGATGCTAAAAGTTTCAGTGTTCATCTTTTGAAGGTAGATACAGATATTCACACAGTCTCCCCTCAACTGGAATGGGATGGCACTTCTATTTTATTTCCCAGACAGTGTCAGTTTCCTCCTTTTTTGTGGTTTTCACAACATCAAAATCAGATAACCAGTAAATCAGCAGCACTCAAAAATGCAAGAATATTATTTACTGGAAATAGAGTAGGATTTACAGTCTTTGTTTTCATAGACTACAAGAGGGTAATATTCAATTACAGTATATGACAAGTAGATCTATATACAAATATAGACCAAAAATTTAGATAGAAACATACTGGACTTATATAGGGCATGCTAGCTAATGACCACAGAGCTCAACTCAAGCAATAAATTTCAATCTTACAGAAGTTACTCCTAACTATAACTGAGAGAAGAATCTGGCTTATTGATTGCTGGGTTTAGGGCCTCATTGGTGACAGAAAATATTGAAGTTAAATCTGGGAACTCCTAAATAATTTGGCAGGAGCTCTCTGTGCCCATACCCTCTCTTCCCCAATTATAGGCCAGCACAGAATGCGTAAAGCATTGGCACATGCTATGGCCCAAGTTTTATGAATATTTGCACTGTTGGGCTGAAAGCAGAGGCTAAAAAGCCCATAGAGCAGATACAGATCACATAAAGATATTTTGCTCAATGTACCTACTGCACTTTAAAAACTACCTCAATACAAGAGCAATAAAATTCTCTGAAAATCAATACCCAAAATGTTTCAAGGCCCTGCTTCACTGTTTTTCATTGGAGGCATCTCCTGAGTGAGGATGACCTTGCTGGGCTGCTGAATGGGCACAGGTAACCCCAATGGTCCCCCCAGAGAAGGAACATTGAAGAGAAGCACTTGCACAGCAGGTTTGTGAAGGACCAACAACATGGTTTATAATCAAGGAACAGGAACTTGTTTTCCAGTAAGCATCAAAATAAACCAGCTCTTGCCTGAGGAAGCAGGCATGTAGCTATGTTTTCATGAAGCTCACATGAGTCCATGGATTAATATCTCCATATGTTCTTCCTCATCCAGATCAGTATGAACTCCAGGAGAATTTACAAGAAATCTGGAAACTGTATAGGGCCAATGTAAACCAAGTATTTTAGGTGCCAAGAAACTGCAATCTTGTCCAGATCCATACCACACCCTACATATGGGTTGTGTCTAAATAATACAGTGTAGACCTAAATATACTTCTTAAGGAGTTGCATATGTCCTTTGGAAAGGAACATTCCATCATCTATTCTTCTATTCCTACCGTGCTGCCCAATAGAAGTTGATAATATGAAGAGAGAAATAAAGAACTAATTCAAAGTTAAACTCTCTATTTTCACAAGCAAATCAAGAAAGTCATCACATCTTAGTAAGTAACAAAGAAAAAAAAGTGCCGCTCACATACTTCTACTCCAAACTGTATTCATTATTCATTTTAATTCAAACCATCAGCAATACCTTAATAGTTCAGCATCGTGACTTTTATGTTTCAGAATTGTCCCATATGGCTTATTCCACACTGTATAGCATCATGCCAATTCTGATGCTACCAAGACTCCAATAGTTTAGTGCAGAAAAGGAAAACGAAGGGTGTATCTAGTACTCTCATTCTAATCAGTATCAGTAACATATTTTTGAAGGAAATATCCTGGCTGGCTCAATTATAGTGCTGTGGTTGGCAGCAGAGAATGGCCTCAAAGCATGAAAACTGGATTCCTTACAGAGCAAATGAATCCAGAAGAGAAATTCCTAAAGATGATAATGTGCTCCAATCAGCATATTGAGGGCATGAGTCCAGACAAGAGGGATTCTGGAATATAACTCTTGAAATTCATATGGTGTGGGCACTGCACCAGCAGCACAAACTACGCTCAGTAAAACCACTCTGTTGATTTACTCTCTACTGTAGGCACAGCCACATGGACAAAAATAATCTCCATTATTCCAGTGCTATCACAATTGTGTGGAAGATGTGAAGCAGGACTTGATGTCCTGTTCATGTGTTTGAGCTCATGAACAATGATGTTGGCCACCCAACTACACAAATCCTTTCTTCCAGTGTCTCTGTTCCTGTGAAGTCATTCTACAGAGATCTCCCCAGTCTCATCCAGGACAGAATTCTCCACAAACTGCTAGCAAGACACCCTCTGAAGGAAACCAGTTCACAGTAGAACAGTGGGGAAAAGGATTACTATCTTGAAATGGAGATCTAGTTCTATCAGCGAAAGTTGAAGTATTTTATTCACCCTCTAAAATCAAAAGCTGAATGAAGACAGGATTTGTGAAAGGACTAAGAGTATAATTCAGTAAAAGCTAGAAAGCCAGAAAGTAAAGGGTCAGGCCAATGTGTCAGAAGACTGTGCCCCAGGAATATTATTTTTACAGGGGAAAAATAAGCTAATTAATATTAAGTTAAGTTAATGTTGAACTTTTTCATTAGTTTATAAATAACATATGACATTTACAAAAAGATCAGTATCAAGAACCCAAATTTCCAGTTAGGAAATTTGGTTACATAGGCTGGCACATAATTCTTCAAACATCGGTTTATTTAATCACAGAATCTCACAGCACTCCAGCAATGTCATCATTTCTTATGTGGCAATTCTTTCTTTTATTACACTTTTTCAATAGCACCAGAGATATTCTTTTCCTGCTTCATCAGAAAAACTAGCTGCTGCTTGTTTTCCAGTTTAAGAGAATGAAATGGACAATGTGGCAGCATGGAGTGTCTATTGTCTGTTTATTAGGTGCAAAGAATCCCAACATATTTCCAGAATCTAACCGTTTATATCACATTCTAAAGTGATTTTGTCTATTGCTATTTTTATATCTCAGATACTTCCACATGTGTTTCACGTCAAGTGTGAGTATCCCTTTTGAAACTGAGCGTATATACTATTGGTAAAAGCAAGACCCAAATTGTTTATAATACCAAGATCCCTGGCTGATGTAGATCAACATAACTACAGTGGTTCCAGTGTAAAACTCTGTTAGTCAAGACCATTTTTGCTTGAGTAGAAAGCATTTTCTTTCAATTCTACATATTTTCTAGTAGTTTAACTAGGCTTATTTGAAATAAACAAAAAATACCAATCCAATTTCTATAAATAAGTCTAATTCATAAAAGAATATGAATATATTTTCATGTTTTTCAAAAATATGTTATTTAATGGAAAAAATGCCTTTATAATTGCTTAATTGAATTGGATGGTTTTATGAAAAATTCTTTTAAGTCTTTATATCTTTTTTAATACCTAAAATGTGTTTTCAACTCCATTTTATACAGAAGAAATCAATTGTGGTAAGTGAGCACAAAAAAAAGTAGTCTAGTATTTTATTTCTTGTGGTTGATCTGTGTTTGAAAACAGGAATTGGTTTTTCTGAAACTAATTTTTATTTCATGTAGTCAAAAAACAGTGGAATTATATAAAATATAGAAATTTATAGAGAGCCATGCCTCATAAAACTCCTGGGGCCTGTACTGTTCTGACTTATATCCTATGAACCTCACTGAAGTCAAGCACCCATGGACTTTTAAAGAATATTTGCTTATCATGATAGACAACCAAAGTGTACCAGCAATGTCGTTTAAAATCTGTGTTGCATTAAGAAGAATCTAAATGTTTTACATTGCATATCACACTTGCATCCTATTAATAGGCCCTACAGACTCAGATGTATTTTTAGATGAAGCCTCTTTGGCACTGAGTTTGTCAGAGTAAACAGCTCATTGCATCTGAAATTAATTCCTAATACAATGTGAACAAGGATAAGAAAAGCTGAGGCAGATTAGAGTGGATGAAATTCTCTGCTGTCTTGTGACTACTTAGGCCCAGAGTTTGTTGAATTATGTGCACATATATGCACTCAATAAGATTGTTTTAAGACAAGAAATTACTAAGTAGGCATTATTTGATGTTTTATCCACTATAATGTACTCTTAAGGCTTCTGTCCTTTTATATTTATTTGCTTTTTTGTATTCTTCAGAGCTAATATAACCAGGTGAAATTATAATATAAAATTTAGTAGCATTTATATAATTTCTTGAAATAATTTGCATCTAAAGAGTGTCTCAACCAGAAGAGGATCTTTGCATTTCTTCACAAAGTGTGAAAGGTTTAACGGCAACCAAGCATTTTTCCAAAACAAATACTGGATCCCATTCCAAATGGAGTAGAAGAAATTATGTGACATGCATTGTCTTTAGGAGAGAGGCCCAGCCCAAGGCAATCCTTGGCAATTAAATAGCATGGGTTTGGTAGCAAATGTGGTCTTTAAGTTTTCATGATCCTTCTTCTGCCTAAAACTGTAGACAGAGGCACACTTTTTGCAACTCAAATTTACATAAAATCATTATATCTGTCAAGGAATGGAATATTTTTTGTTGTTGAAAGAAAATAAGTCAAACTTGATGGTCTGTATAAACCTTAGTGAGCTGCACATTAGGGAAGGATAGGATTGTTATTGACTGTCATAATAACAATAATCACAACATAGATGATAGTTGTAATGATAATTGTCCTGGTTTCAGCACAGTGCAAATGTAAACAAAATTGGAGACAGGCACAGTGAATACTGTCATTGTGACTTCTATTGCACATTCCTCTGAAGGCTGTAAATCTGTCATACATCCTGTCAAAAGTTTTTAAACATGTCCTTTCTGTGTCTTTTTTGTGGGCGGTGCTTTCTGATCCAGAAAATAGAGATGGGGAGGGAATTATTCAGGAGCATGTGCCAATGGAAAGGAAACTATTTTGAAACAGAAAGCAGATTACATGTCAAACAGAAATGTTCCAATCTGCAAATAAATACAGAAGGAAATCCAACAGGTGCCATGACTCCAAATCTTTTGATATTTTTCATCTGCATAAAGGATATAAAGAGGGAAACCAGCTGCAAATATGTTAGGTTTACTGAAATACAATACAAGAGGGAGCACTAAATACCAGGCAGTTATCAAGGGTACAGAGAGGGATTTGGGACCGTCTTTGTAGAGTAATTGCACAACACATGTTAAATCAACATATGGTTCTAGAGGAGGATGGAATAAATAACTCCTTTTAAAAGAAGGCTTAAGAAAATATAAGAAATATAAGTTGAATATATCTAAACTTTATACAGGGGGAGGGGGAAGGCCACATAAAGAAACAAAAAAAAGTGAAATTACAGAGCCTAGAAGTAGGTTACATGGTCATAGAAATTACAACATTAGAGAGACTTTACTCACATTCATTTATATAACTATATGGTGGACAGGAAAGTAGGAGAATTTATTTATTCATAAAAGAGAATAATGTGACCTTTTGTAGAAACTCTCTAGACTTGAGAGGCTCACTAAGTTATTCAATTTATTATTCTTTCTTCACGCTGCATAACATTAAAAAAAAGGAAAATAGGATTTTTTGATTAATCATTAGGTACTGATAAGAATTAATTCAGTGTCAGTAACTTCAATGAGATATTTTGGCTAAAATAATCTTTCAAATGTTCAATATACTATTGTGAATTCCATCAAAAATTAATAATGGAATTGCTTGTACAAGAATTTTCAGTTCTATCTCATAAGTGTTTAGGACATATTTTTTGTCGAAATTATTTAATGTTATATTTATGACTTTTCCATCTGTATGAGAATATGATATCAGCAATTTTTAAAAAGTTGAACAGTGAAATAATATGATAGCAAAGTGTTTGCCCCATTCTCTTTATAACTTACCTCCAACAAAGGGTCTATTTACATAGTTTGTAAATTTAGTTATTCATTTAAGAAAAATTACCTGGTCTGGGCTTTTCTATGGTTAAGCTCATGTTCAAACTTTATTACAGCATTCTATAGAGGAGATGAGAGCTAAAAAATAAAAAAAATTAAATTTTATCAGAAGAAAGCACTTTAATGTTTTTAGCAAATTGCAAAATATTATTGTACTGACACTTGTAGTAAATGGATTTGCTTAGTGACACAGTAAAGATCACAGAGTCATAGAATGGCCCATGTTGGAAGGGATGTTAAAGATCATCTAATTCCAACCTCTGTGCCACGGACAGGGACATCTTTCACTATACCAGGCTGCTCAGGACTCCATCCAACTTGGCCGTAAAGATAAATTGAACTGAATCATAAATATTTTGGTTTAAACCAGCTGAGGATTAAACTCCAAACAAGCTGCTCTGCTTCCCTCTACCCCCTCTGGTGAGACAACTATTCCCTGAAAACAAACAGCCATGGGATAAGCAACGAACAGTAGCAGCAGCAACATTAACAAAAAAAGTGTGAAAAAAGAGGGTGGTTTACACACAAAAAGGTGCTCATCCCCACCACCCAGCTCCACCTGGCCACCAAGGCAAAGACAAATTGTCGACGTTATCACAGTTGGTGCCGCACAGCCTCCCGAAAAAAGGAGTGTCGCACTTGGACATGAAAGAATAACGCAGACACAACTCAGCCAGGTCAGCATCCAAAGCCAGGAAAAGACCCTGGCCGTTTATTTCTCTCATATATATCTGTGTCTAGGAATGACCATGGATTGGAGGATGAGGTTACCACCTCTCCAACCACACTGGTCAACTGAAAAGCCCATCAAACTTCTCCGCCTCAGGGGAAAGAATGAAAACAATAAGGAACAGTTAACAAAACATGACTGTGTTTACAGAAAGTGCGTGAGAACTCTATCACAAAAATGAAAACATCAAAAGACTGCAAAACTCAGGGCGACAAAGGAGAAAGTGGCAGATGCTGCTGCAGCCGGCATTCCCGTTCTCCAAGCCTGAGACAACAAAAATAAAAGATGGACAAGCCGCCAAAAGCCAGACCATCTGCTCCATGGCTCTCCGTGCCACTCCCCACAGCTCCTTGCAGCACCGGCCCTGTGGCACAGCCAGGGCAGGGCTCAGCTCGGCTCCCTTCGGATCAACGCCGCGCACACGCCTTGGCCGGGCTGGGCCGGGCTGGGCTCACACTTGGTTTTGGTTCTCCTGAGGGACACAAGGGACACGCGTTCGTGTAACGGGGGCAGATTCCACAGCCCTGGCCTCTGGCAACTTCCCTCCCCTTGGCAACTGTAGGAAAACTAGGACCACAACCAAAAGGAAATCCAGCTTGGAACTTATTCCTGTAGGTCATCTGGTCCAAACCCACTTCTTCCACTCAAAGCGGTACCAGCTTCAAAGTTAGATCAGGTTACTCAGGGTTCTGTCCAAATGGGGTTTGAGTTATGTTATTTCCATAAGGATATAAATTTTCACAGATGTTTTGGGCAACCTGTTCCCATGTTTGAGCAGCTTCATTGTGAAAGTTTCCTAATATCTAGCCAGAATTTCTCTTACTGCAGCTTGTGCCTATTTCCTCCTTTTTCCTTTTTTTTTTCCCCTGAAGTAAAAACATCCATGAGACTTTTTTTCTGCTAATCTTGCCCCCCCCCCACCAAGAACAAAAAAAAACAAGAAACAACTAAACCAAAACCCCAAAACCCCAAGAAAAAACCTTTTTTCCACACATATTTTTAAATTGAACCACTAGGTCATAATGTTTTCCACTGAAGATTTCCTACCAAACAGTGGCATAATATGTATGGAACATGTCCTTGCCACAAACAATAGAAAATCCTAAATATTCTTTGAATTGTTATCAAGGAAGATAGAACATGACAAGTTCAAAACTAACAACAGTAAGTTTATGTCTGTGTTCAAGAAAATGTCTTAGGGGAAAATAAGAAGGTACCAAAACTTCAGTGATCCTACATGAAGACAGTAAACATATAGTAGGGAGAGGGAATATTGGAGCTCTTCACACTGATGCCTGGAATTTTGCTGAGATCCTGTTTGTAGGGAGATGTATGGCAGAAAACATGAAGAGAACCAGTCCTAAATAGTTTCACATTTAAAATTATTCTAACAGCAATCACTGATCATCCCAATCATTCAGGAGTTTAAATGTGTTAATCTTCCAAGTGTTCATACAGTTCAGAATATTATTACAGCTAACTGACATTTTCTTCAGTAGAAATTTTAGCTTTTCTCTGAAGGTAAAAAAAAAAAGGAAATAAACTTTCATATTTATGGGGAATCCCACAGAAATATTCATTATCAAAACCTCAGATTTCTACTAAGAAACAGTGCAAATCTCATGGGTGAACAATTTTTAATCAGTCTTGTCAGCGTCACTGTTATCATAAATGCCCTTTGACTACATTCATCTTGAAGAGGGCAGGAAGCGAGGCTCATTTCTTGTTTAGCAGTTAATTCTTTCCTAATGTCACTATGTTTTACTGCTATTGCCCCTCAGTTATTTTCTTTAGATCTTTGGATATATTATTTTAATATGCAGAATGTGAAATATTTTGGATCAGATATTATTTACTGTTAGAATTGTCAGGAACCCCAGATGTTCATTAACAACAAAAATGAACTTAGTTAGTTGTCTCCTTTATTCCCTGTTATAACTGAGAAATGATTAAACTAATCCAGATGTGTCTATGCATTTAATTCCATCTGTGTCACAGACAGTAAGGCTCTGGCCATCAATGAATTATTGCATATTAATCTCCAGAGCCTTTGATGTTATGGTTTGTCTGATATTCTGTTAAAATACACATTTGTTCTCAATCTTTTGAGTAAATCCTGAGAATTCAACTAAGTATTTCTTAACATTCATTAATAGGGGGAGTTTTTTCCTGCTCTTGGCTATGCTTCTGTGAGGGTGTTAATTATAGGAAAATTTTCCAAAAAATTTAGATGAAGGAGCTGTGAATTTTAGTTCCAAAATGTTTATGGCAAGAGAAATAAATACAATCCTTGTAACAACTTGCAGACTTGAAATATATCCTTTTTGATGAGATATATGGAGGTGGTCTATTGTTATCTTTATAATCTCTAATTCTAAAGACCCCCAGAGGATCTCTGGTGATTTGTAAACTAGGGTTTGTTTCACTTTTTTTTTAATCTTTCTGTAAAAAAATATATTTTTTAAAAAGAAAATTGTATCAATGATTTCTTCACTTATTAAATGTTTCACAAGAGTAAAATCTGCTATGTATGCTTACCACATGAACTGTAAAATATGGTTAATTACAGTTGTTTAGATGTTACTAGAATAAAATCTAATGAGACTTGAGCAAGCAGAGTTAATTATTCATTTGTTATTCTTTCTGGATCAGACAAAAGGATGGACAAGGGCTTAGCAGAACTTTTCTGTACACTGACATTCAGTACTCAGCAAAGCTTAATCAGAATGCTTTCCAACTAGCAGAGACAGAAATTGCAAGAAGTGGGTAAATCTACAGGTCATTCCCATAAATATGTTTGAAGCAGTGCAAGTAAGTGCCACTTCTTCCTTTGAGAAGAATCCTTTGGTCAATTTTTTTCATGGGTGAATAAACAAATTTACAAAGAAGGTAATATTGCACAGCAGTGTATAAGGCTATGTCTTTCAGAATAGTTAGTTACTGATTTATAACAGCATAATCTTCTATAAAGTTATCAAGGAGTGACAGAACCTTGGTAGCACAGTCTTACTTGGAGATGCTAGAGATTCTCTGTGCTCCCACTGCTCCTCACGCTCAGAAACGTTTGGGACCTTCAACTTTTGTGATTTATGTAGGCAAACCACCAAGTTTTCCAAAGGTTAGATATACTTGCATGTCTTCCCTGGGAGCCAAATCTCAATGAATTTACAAGGCTTTTATGTTCCAGTGCCCTGAGATCTATGTTGGAAGATTTTTTTAACTACTGACTTGGACTGATGAAAGAACATAGACCAAAAGAACGGCAGACTTCTATTCCATCTTGGAAAGACTGAATCCAATAATATGTCTTTGCAGAAAATATACATTAAATAAATATATTGTTAGCCAGCACAACAGTAATATAGATCCAAGAAAAGAGGACTATCATCTGGTAAAGACTGAGATTCAGGTAGAAGTTTCTAATAAAGAAAACATGAACCAACATCAATGTTGCATATGCTGGTATAAATGTTAGTTAATCAAATATTCTCTTGAAATCAAATGGTTTTTCCAGGTACACTCCCTATCAGTAATAGTAATCTGCTTATTTCTGTGACATCATTAAAGGTATAACGGCCAAAATCTGGTACTGAGAATATAAAAGGATGCATGAAGTAGATGATAAAATATATTTCAGCAAATTTATAAATACAAAAATTTGAAAAATGTAAAATTAAATATTAGAGAGCAGCAAATTAGTTGTTTGTCAGCAAACTTAATACTTGCAGTAGGAATCTTCATGGTAACCTATGAGTTGAAGTTAATGTTTTTTTTGGGTTTTATATTTAATGCAAATCATGTACTGAGGTAGTGAAAGTGCGTCTTTAGCTTAGACAGCCAAGAGTAATTCTAAAACTGTAGATATGACCTCCAGATAACTTAAAATTTTACTTAATGTTATCTTTAATCCTTGGTCTCTGTCATGACAGATCAACTAGGAAATGCACAGGCTAGTGCATTTGAACTTTCCACTGGTGCTGACAGCTGAATTGCTACTTCCTAAAATTTATGGTGCTGACAGGTCTTTTTAGCTTCTTATTCTCCTAGCACAAACATTTAAGCAAGTTGGAGGAATTGATGCAGTTCCTCGGCATATTGCTCCACCTATTCCTCCTGCTTTCACTTGAAATCCTCTTTTTTGTGTTGTCCCAGATTTTCCACATTTTGAAGTTCTCACATGCCAACCCCATTCTCGTCAGGATCCTGAAAAGGTGGAAAAGATCCTTCACCTCAAGACTCATTGCCACATGACTATGACATGAACCTATGCAAAAACCCTGAGTGTGGGTAATAGTGCTAGACTGAAATTTCAGACTGTATCTTCCCTTGTCTCCTCTTATGTAGTCAGTGCTCAAAAGTTGTGTCCAATTCTGCCTTGGAATCCCTTTTCTAATTGTCTCTAGATAAGATGATGCCACCACAACCTTATTGATGCTCCGTATTTTCTCCTTGGCTGACATGGGTGACAATACTGTAAAAGGTTCTTTGATCAGCTCGGGGAAGTGACCAAGTCTGGGCAGGTTTCTGACTGGTTTGGGGAAACACTCCCAGAGCTGATTGTAATGGTTCTTCACATGGTCATAAGCTGGTGCTCTGGCAAAACATCTCACACCCACAGGGACATGTCAAATTCTTCACCATCATTTTTCCACATCTTAACACTCTGACATTTCTTTTTTCTACTCTGAGTGTATGAACATATGTGACAAGCACTAAGCCAAAGACCTTCTTGACCCTCGATGCTTAGAGGAGGATTTCCCTCTTCCTTTCCTTCTTTTTCCCCAAATTCTCTTAGTATCAGCTTTCCAGTTCATATATTCCAGATAATCAGTCAATTTTGGGCATGTTGATCCAGTTGGTTATTTGTCTTCACAGTGATATGGCTTTGGTGGGATAAGCCTATTCAGACGTGTGGTTTCCACACAGAAAAGCAGCCTTTCTTCCTCTGGAGTTTGCTGCTTGCCCAGTGACAGCCCACAGGTGTGTCCCAGCACGAATGACGCCGTGGATGGGCTGCTCGACTTCTGTGTTTTGCCTTTTGCCTTCCCTTTACCTTTCAAGGGAGGCACTGAAGGAGAACAGCAAGAACTATGCAATAGAGCTGGTCTGAGTTTGGCCTCGATGCTTCTGGCAATGCCAAAGTGGTATAAATAGAATAAGCCTGCCCAGAAATGGACTTGATTTGAACATTCAGCAGAGTTTTCTGCCTTTTATATTTTTTCTTAAATAAACTGTGCCGCAACTTTGATTGTAAAAGAGCTGTCTTTTTAGATTAATGATCTGGCCTCAGCCACAATTTTTTCCAGTAACAACTGTTCCAGCAGTAAATAAAACACTTGTAAGACAGGAACAAATCTCATTTTAGGCTGGGATGTTTATCTAAAGTAACCTTGGTCTGCCAGAGCTATGATCTGTAGTATATTTATGGCAACACAGTGTTTGATCTCTTGCCTGAGAAATCATTTCTTATAGCACCTTGTTTGCAGCAAAGGGTAAACTGCTTCCTGGCTTGTTGTGCTAGGAAAATGGTTCAATCTCACAAATAAGTTGAGCATTACCTTCTTTTAAATATAGAGCTTTAGAATAGTCTGAAAAGAACAAAATTACAGAGCACACCTATGACTTACCCTCTGTCCTTGCTCAAATCAGACTTTAAAATCCTTTTTCTCAGAGATCATGACACACCAAGGCTATTTTTATAGAACACCTCATTATACAACCAAGAAAATTTCTAAAATGTGTTTAAGTAAAATCATAAATACTTATCAAATCAACAGTTGTTATTCTGGCCACATGAGAACAAGCTTCTATTTCCCCCTAATATGGTTGATCTTTTGCATTGCTGCACTATTTTCTGTTCCTCAACTGTAAAACAGAAATAATGAGAAGATGTGGTCCATTAAATAAAATCAATTCTATTTTAAGGGTGCTGTAAGATGACAAAGGGGTATTTTTGCTGTCTATTTTTCCTTTTCTTTTTTAGCTCAGTCTTTATTTATCGAACACTTTTGCCAGTCAAAGGCACATATGATCAAGAAATGCTGATGTTACTAGAAGTTGGTATTAAACCCACTAATGTCCAAAGCAAAAACCTCAAGGATATCTTTATTTTGCTTTCTTTATTTTTAGATAAAATTAAGAAAAAGGGAAAGGGAAAGGGAAGGGAAAGGGAAAGGGAAAGGGAAAGGGAAAGGGAAAGGGAAAGGGAAAGGGAAAAGAGGAGGACTTATCTATCAGTCTGACCATCCATCATTTTTTCCAAACATCTAGCAAATCATGCTCCATTGCCTTACTACAGTAAGTGATGTATGTGTCTTACAAATAATATCAAGAATGAGATTTTTCTCTGAGTGACATGCTTGATTCATCCCATATTTCAGAACAAAAAAAAGAAGTTAAAAAAGAAAAAGAATTATATTCCCAGTGCCTATACATTTTGACAAATGTTGTCTTTAGTGTGTAATATTGCTCTTTTGAAAGGCAACCGGCTTTTTTTTCTGTTTTACTTTTTCCATTTTACATTAACTTTGTCATGAATCCAGAACTCTAACAGAGAGGAAGTAGAATGTAGTGAAGTAGAAAGAATGCATTTATTGCTTGTGGTTTTCTATTCTCCAGCTTGCTGAGAATATTGCCACTCTTCTAGCTTTTTATGAACTACTTCCAGGCTGATTGCTTTCAGAGCTATTGCCTTTTGCACCAGAAGTTTTATACTAGAGCATACATTAGCAGAAGGTATAAATACAGTAGGACAGTACACGTGATTTTATAGCAAGCAGGATATAATTCACTTTTTAAATACACCTTTAAAAATACTTAGTTCAGCTGATGAGCTAATTTAGCATAGACTTACAGAGACCTTAATATTAAGGTTTCTCCTTTAAATTTTGATATCTATAATTAACTCTGAAACTACTATCTTGAGTTGCATTGAACTTGAAAGCATTGAAGAAGGGAAAAATTAAAGTGTATTCTTAATTTTTTTTTCCACAGAACCTTCTAAGGGGAAGGGAGATTATTATGATTTATTTGCCTTTCAAGTGTTAAACAGGAATTAAAGTAAAAAGTTGCTATTAGCTTTATCTGTCCTTGAATCTAAGTCCATAAACACCCATTTAGAATTTTTCTGCATGTTTGGTCATTCCCACATTTTTCTTTGCTCACCAGCAGATTCCGAAAGATTTTCTCCACCTTTCCCCAGAATAAGTCCTCTCACAACTGAAAATAAGGTGTTGCAGTGACCCTAACCCACACTCTTTTATAAAGGGTCCCTGAACTACCACTCAGGTTTTGATGTGGAAAAAACACTGTTGTAACAT
This sequence comes from Daphoenositta chrysoptera, assembly GCA_013397915.1. Classification (NCBI taxonomy): domain Eukaryota; kingdom Metazoa; phylum Chordata; class Aves; order Passeriformes; genus Daphoenositta; species Daphoenositta chrysoptera. Next base: position 49,818 of record VZRO01004504.1, read on the forward strand.
TAAAAGCTAAAAAGCAGAACTAATGAGATTCAGTCACTGTGGAGAACAACTACAAACTGGTTAGATTTCATTATCATCTTTAATAGTCATCAATACTGAGAAATAATTCCTTTAATTTCATTCAGCTCAGTTAATAAAGCTTCTGTAAAGCTCCTAATATATGGAAAGATATCCATATTATTTTGTTCCATCTCACATAATAAAAATGTAAGCTTCAATTGCCGAATAAAGGGTTGGACATTTTTTAAGTCCATTAATAATGGAGTGAAGAGACACCCCAAGAGTTTTAATACTTAGAAGCTTTCACTGTTCTCAAGAAATAATATTTATATATTACTATATTCAGCATACAAATAAGATCACAAATTTAGCTGTGATGTTTGCTGGTTTGAACTTGCTCCTCTCGCATTATTTTTGAAGCTTCAAACAGATACAGTGCACATTTTCTCTCTGTTAATCTGGGAAGAGATGCTGCTCATGTGGCTGCGTGCATGTATGTAACAGAAGAGGAAAAATGTGAAGTGGCAGCATCCCAACATGTATCCTCTGATCAAGTCCCAAACCCTATTGAAAAGGAGAGCTTCAAGTAGGGTTTATCCATGTGCAGAATGAAGTTACTGTAGATGCATAATAAAAGTAATTTCTGTTATGATATTACAACACGCACAGCGTAAGATTAGAATAAGTTCATTTAGGAGCAGAAGCACAATTATCTGCAACAATTGCCAATTAAAAAAAAAAAATCACTTTCTCCTCCCCCTCCTGTTCTAACCACATCATGTAACATGCACATAAGAACATAATGGAATAATTAAATTACAGAAACTTGTCAGCAAGCCCTTCACTGTCACTATTCACTCAACCCAGGCTTTGTACGTGAGTATTTTCACAGTAACACTTGTTTGGTTACAGTTTATATCTCAGTCCAAAAGTTGCTTTCCTAATTTTCATGCCCCCAGGCCATATCATTGCAATTGCTATCTTAATTTTTCCCTGGGTCTCTTATTTTCTTTACATATATATATATATTTATCTTTAGTGTGCCATTTTAAATATCTTCAGTTACACTTTGAAGATAGGTTACAGTTAGACACAATAATTTGGTAGGATGGATTCCAGATACTTTTCAAAACCAGATAAACTTCAGCATCTGCTGACATCTGTGAAGAATGTTGGAGCTCAGCACCCATAAAATCCAGGCTTTACATTTCAGTGCTGACCAGTAACAACAGAATTGCAAGCAAGCCCATTCAAAGTTTTCCATTAGAGGTTTAAGAAATGGAAAGAGGAGTTATTTGCCTCCACAAGATAATAAAGTCAGCAAGTGCTGGCAAATTCAAAATGGTAAAAGAATTCCAGATACTGCTTTCAAGTGTTAACAAATTACTCATTTAATGTGGAAAATGAAGTATTTTGGAATTATCACTTAGAGGAATTTTGTAGTTCTATGCCAGGAAAAATAAGCTTCATATAATGACAAGATGACAAGAGGCCTGTATGAGAACCCTAGTCCAAGGAGTTCAGATTTTGAAGGGTGAACTAAGGATAGAAGGCTGCTTAATAATGTTTAGGACTGGGTGAAACACAAGTTTGCTTTTAAAAATGACAATGAAAAGCAACTTCTGCAGAGAGCAGAATGATGAAAGTCATGCACCTTGCTTTTTGTTGTTTGGTTTTGGGTTTTCTTCTTCACATTTAATAATGTGGAAATCATTTCATTAGGGCAGCAAAGTTCACACAAGTTTTCTTGCTGAAACCTCTTCTGTTTCCCTTTATGGACTTTAGTATAGTATCTTCATCTTCTCAATGACATCTTATTTTCCTAATCCATTATGAAAAAGTAGTTTGTATTCTTATTGTTGCTTTGTTTTGGTGCAGTGGGTCTGCCTTTTTTATGGCCTTTTTCTGGTTGAATATACTACTTATTATACTGACATATACTGCTGATGAAATGTCTAGTACCTTTCATATATTGTGAAGGTTAAGGCTAATGCAAGCCAAAGAAAACTAACACAAACACTGCTGTAAACAATTAGGCTTTAAACTTTCTTTTGATAATGGGCAAGGTCCAGTCTTCAGTGTCCAGCTTCTTTATCTGCCAATAGCAAAGTTCAATATATTTTACATATAACAATATCCAGTGGTTATTAAAATTTTATAATAATTTATATAAAATATAAGAATCACAGGTGTAGTTCATTGCTAATTCTTAGCTGAGACAATTAAGGTTTAACTTTATCTTTTTGAGTGACAGATGACATAAGATACAGCCTCTACACAAGACTTTTAGAAATATTGTATGAAATGGCTTCCTATTGTAAAAAATGCATTTTAAAAGCAAAAGCTGTTACCCTGCAGTTGGATGGATGGAAGGATACACATAAGCTGTAGGACATAACTTTTAAACAGTAATTTTCATGCTGTAATAAATAATTTATTTTTGAAAATGTTTTATCTCATCTAAACTTAAGCACATTTCTGTGATTGTACATTGTACTCCGAAATGAATACTGAAGCTCTTTAAAATATAAAATGACAGAGCTCAATGAAAAAACTGTTTGCTTAGAGCAGGGAGCTGGTGAAAGCAAAGACAGCAATGACATTGTAAGAGCTGTATTGAATCCTTTGAAGCACTGATCCATAATGACAATGTGTTAAACTGTTCAAGAATGTCTGTGCTTCAAATTGGCGATGTCAGTCCCTCAATCACGTCATGGTCACATGTCTACGTGGACACTGCTCGTACTGGTGTGCAATAAAATCAGGTTCAGCTTTGATTGTAGGAGATCTCCACTTGCATTTGTCTAACAAAAGTGCTGCTGTAGAGATATATATGCACAATATGAACAGAGAAACATTGGTAGCTACTTAAAAATAGCAGTAGTAGTGTTGATTAGATAAATTTCACTGTATTCTTTGTCTTGTTACAAACAAAATGTGAAGAAATCGGCAAAACTGTGTACATTTCACCTATGGATTTTAATATATTTAATAATTAAATATATGTGCATATATATCATAGAATCATAGACGGAGTTGGGTTGGAAGGCATCTTCAAGGTCATCTAGTTCCAATCCCCTGACATGGGCAGGAACACCTTAAACTAGACCAGGGTCCTCAGAGCTCCATCCAGCCTGGACTTGAACACATCCAGGGATGGTGCAGCCATGACTTTTCTGGGCAACCTCTTCCAGTGCCTCACCACCCTCACAGCAAAGGATTTCTTCCTAACACCTAATCTAAATCTACTTTCTTTCAGTTTAAAACCATCCTCCCTTGTCCTCTCACTACATGCTTTTGTAAAATGCTCCTCTCCACCTTTTCTGTAGGCTCCTGTCAGGTACTGGAAGGCTGCAGTTGGGTCACTAGGTCACAGCGTGTCTTATCAAGTGTTATCATAGACATGAATGAGACAAGGAGGATGTGTCCTAGATAGATGATTATTCATGCTTAGGTGAATTAAACTGCAGAAAAAGGGTAGGCTTCTATCCCTTTCTATACTAAACATTTCAAGTACTTTTGGTTAAACAAACCGATGTGTATCATCAGTTTGGTTTTTCTGCAGTTAGTGTAGCTCTGATCTTCCTTGACAAAAAAGAATACTAAAACCATATATCTTCCTTTGTTTGCTCGGCCTGATGTAAAATACTAAGTGGCGCCATCTGATCCATTACTTTACTTACAGCAGCTCAAATATTAAGATTTCCTTGCAAATTCTGCTTGTTTATACCGTGCCACTTGAATTTGTGTGGTCTGCAGGCTTTTACTGTGTGGACAGAAAGCAGCAATTTCCTATCTGTTCAATAAAAGGGGATCTTACCTCTCTTGCTACCATTATGATCACAAATAGAAAGAATAACTATGTCATATTACTATAATGAAATAGAAGGATTAATTTCTCAAAACATCCCTATACTTTAAAATGTAACTCTACAATAAAGTGTATGAAACAGTTTTCCTTCTTTTACACAGCACTTTGCTATAGAAAATTTGCCTTATCAGTACAATACAGGACATTTTCAAATATGCTCTATTCTGTATTATTATGCACAGGAGAAATTTTGAGCAACTCCTGTTCATAAAAATATTACTATTTTGCACAAGAAGTATATACTTAATATATACAAATATTGGAGCATAATTTCACAGTATAATGTACATTAAGTATTTCTATTGTTCCTTTGCAAAGTCTGGTATTATAGCATATTGATTTCTTTGTTTTTAGTTCATTTGAGAATAAATAAATCTAGGGTTATTCATCTGTTTCCAAGAGTCAGCATCATTCTTATAGTCATCTGGCAACACCACTTTGATATGCGGCTGCATTATCAACCCAATATGTTGGTAAAGCTCAGTTGTAAATGCAGTTTGTAGGACTGAAAACAACATCATATCTGAACAGTACTGCATTTATTTTATCATCTAGGGAAACAAATAAAAATCTCTAATTCCTTATTTAATTTCCATTGTAAGGAAATACACTTTTAAACTTTATTTACTGATATTATTTGAATAAATCCAAATTATAAAACCACTGCTTTTCAGTGAGGGGAACTATATAGTCATAAAACAGTACAAACACATATCAAATCATCATAAAATCCTGATAAAGCAGGTCTTTTTCTTCTTGAATTTTATATTTCAGTAACTATAAATGTAAGACAGTCTTAAACCTTGCTCCCAAATGATTACCCCAGTCTCTGAAGAACTGATTCTACAACTTTTTCTTTTTTTCTTCTTTTCTTTTTTTCTTTTTTTTTTTCCAGTTTAGGCATTCTAAACTTGTATTAGATCTGTAGTAGCAATGATGGCATCTGGAAGGCATTTTAGAAACAGAAACTCAGCCAGAATGTCAGAGGAATGCAACATGTGGACGAAGTGTGCTAACTTCGTTTGTGCAACTTAGATACTCTACATCCTAAACACTTCAAAATATCCTTTGATGTACACTGGTGGGATTCTGACGCAGAGTGTGTTCATGCTGAATTAATTTCTTTTAATAATACTAACATAACCCTTAGTGTATATTATAACTTGATTGCACTTTAAAGGAGGCAAATAACCTTGAAAGTAAAAAAATATCCTAAATTTACATTTTTACTTCTGTAGGAAAACAAGCTGGTTATGGAACATAATTTGGAAATCTAAGGAAGATTTTTTATGTTTCAACATCTTTTTTTTACAAAAATGAGATCTTGACTTTTCTGTTTGCTCAGAAAATGATGTATTTCATCAGTTTGCTTTACTCAGAACAGATATTTGAAATAATAAAGCAATGAGAGATGCATTCAACACAATGATGTTCTCATAAATTTGTATATTGCCATTATAAGCTCAGACGTAGACTCAGAAGTCCAGTTTAGCCCTTTTGTCCCATTTTCCTTGTCCCCTAAGCTTATTCTAAGTACGGACTATGTTACAGTTGCTGCAGATCAGTACAAGGCAAGCAGCGGATGCCCCTCCCCACCTGTGTGCCCATATAAACCCTCTTGTGACCCAGCCCAGAATCATTTGTAGCCATTTATCAGTTAGGTTACACAAAATCAGTAGTACCAGTTGTGCTGAACTGGATAATTAATTTAAACTTTCATATGCCCTGTCACTGACTTCAAGTCACACACCTCTGCCTTAACTAAGAAGGTTTAAGAAAGTTGCTTTAAAAAAAGCATACACAGGCATCTATTGAGAAGGCACTGTTATTAGGTGTGGAAAACAGTTAAGTACTGTCCTCTTGAGCCCATCATGGGTTTTTCAGTTCTCTACAGCTTTTAATCTTGATTAGTTATTTAGCTTCCATGTCCAAGTATTTAGGGAGGAAGAGAGGGACTGAAACAGATGAGTACTGAGCCTTTAACAAGCAAGCTTCAAACAACTCAGGACCTGCCTCATAAATGGGATGACAGGTGGCAAAGGAAATGTAATACTGAGAAATGTGAAGCCATTTCCATTAAAAGGAAGAATAATAAGCATAGGTACCTGTAGTAGCTTGAAAACCAACCAGTGGGAGATCGCAAGTCAGAATTATATTTTAATAGGAAAATTAAAATAAATACAATAATACAAGAACACTGACAGAGTCAGGATACAACCTGACACCCTGTTAGTCAGGGTGGTGGTAGCAGCCCAGATGAAGTGGCCCTGTTGAAGTAGTGATGCTGTACAAAGATCTGGTTTTTCACCTGAAGATCCAACAGTAGCTTTTGTCCTCCAGAAATCCAGTAAATAGGGCTATATGTGCTGTTCCAAACCCCAGATTATATACAGGTGGGAATTCTTGGCTCATCCCCCTGGGCAGGGCATCTCACTGGGCTCATGTAAATCATCAAAAGTCATGCTGTGAGTCCTTGATGGCCCGTTAACAGAGACAGCTCCCGGAGGGAGTTATCAGGGATGAGTCATGGTAGGAGATAACAAACACTGCCCCACCTGCTTTAACAACTTATGAAGGTGATAATAGAATACATGCTGTTGGTTATATCTTACATTGTAACCTCCGACAGTATCCAAAATGCTGAGCTAGAAAAGGATTCTGAGTTTCTGTTGCACAATTAACTCCTGGGCCTCACCTGAGCCGCTGCCTTGGCCATGTCACCCTGGTGCTGCTGGCCAACCTGCTCTGACCTCACCTCATCCCTGTTCCCATGGCCCTGCCTGGCTATCCCAGGGCAGGTCTGATACTGGTTCACCTCACTGGGCCTGATCCACATCCCAGGCACATTTGAGGAGCTCAATTAGTTCAAAGTGCCTCAATTTGTCCCGTTAACTTGTATTCGTTTTGCTTCTCCCAGAGTCTGTATTCTAAAATTAAGGGAGTGGTAAATAACATTTAGTGATAATATTTGCAGATCTCTTTCCAGGGGCATATTAGTCTCAATTTGAAAGTAAACATACAGTGCTCATGACTTAATTATTTTTTCAATCTTTTTTGTACCATTTGAACCTATTTTACACATAGTTTATGAAATACATAAAAGCAAATATTGTATCCAATTGTTATGGCTTGGCTAAGCTCTACATATTTATATTCTTATACATTTTTCTCTTGAATACTCTTTTTGTATCCACTTTTCTTAAAACTCTAATCGAATTAGAATCCTGTTTTTATGATGGGATACTTGCTATCTCATGTTTTGCACGGCAACATCAACATTTTTTTGCATGTTTCATATTGCATTTTGCATTTAATATCAATAATGCTACAGAAGGAAAAAATCACTCCCTGTAATTTGACTCAGTGTGTAATTCTATTAGCAATTCAGAGTGGGCTGGAATGTACTTCTGTCATCACTCTGCTACAATGATAAACTAACGTTTTCCTCCACGATCACAATACTGTGTGAAAGCTGGCCTAAATCTCTGAAGGAGGGTTGGGTGATAATTATTTATAATGCTCCATGAAAAATATAATTTTATATCAAAGTGTGCTTTGGTATCTGCTTTATCCCCTTCATTACTAGTTTTTCAGGTTTTTTTCAATCAATTTACATTTTAAGTTCACATCGGTATGTGTCCCTCTGTGAAGAAAAAGATTACCTTTACTTTAAAAGAAATGTTGAATGACCTGTTCCATTATATTGTACTTCTGTCATGGCTAGTCAACTGGACTACTCAGTTTTGAAAGCTGTGTCATTTTGTGCCTTTTTCTAGATCCCACTCAATGCATCTTTACAGCAATTTCAAGTTGTTTATTGTCTCACTGATGCCAGCAGCAGAATATTTTCCACTAAACCCCTACCTGTTTCCTGTTTCCTGACAACTTATGGGTCAGGGTTGAAGAGAGGGCAGGGACAGGGGGCCATAATAGTGGGGGTCTGCCAGGCTGCTGCACCAGGAAGACCAAGCAGATGAGTCCCTCTACAGACAGGTAGGAGCAGACTCACAAGCCCTGGTCCTCATGGGGAACTTCAACTGATGTCTGTTGGAGGGAAAACACAGCAGGGAATAAGCAATCGAGGAGGTTCCTGGAACGTTTGATAACTTCATTCTCCAACTGATAGAGAAGCCAACGAGTGGAGGTGTTATGCCAGAGTTTGTTCTCATCACAAGGAGGGGATGGTGGGCAATGTGAAGGTCAAGGGCAGCCTTGGCTGCAGTGACCAAGAAATGGTGGAGTTGGAGTTCCTAAAGGCAGAGAGGAGGGTACACAGCAACCTCACTGCCCTGGACTTCAGGAGAGCAGATTTTAGGGATCTACTTGGTAGACTACTGTGAGATAAAGCCCCAGAGATAAAACGGGGCCCAAGAAAGCAGGTGACCACTAAGGATTGCATTCCTGAAGAGCAACAGACATCATCTACCTATAGTTATGTGAAGCGTTTGACACTGTCCCCCATGACAATCCTTGTCTCTAAACTGGAGAGGCATGGATTTGGTGATGCTAAAATCCCAGTATTTGTCACAAAAAGAGCTAGAACTATAAAAACCAAGACAGAAGAATCTTAATGATGTCAGGGGTGGAAGCAGTCTAAATTTCAGTGGAAGAGTATGAGTCATACATTTGGAAACTGTAATAGGGGAATATTCACTTTGGGTTATGTGGTGATATGATGTGTCCTCCATGAAATGAGGATGCACTTTTCCTATGTTGAACAACTCCCTAGCAGGGAAGTTTGCAGGGCATCTCAGAGTACAAGCATTTTCCAGCAAAATACAGCATCAATGGGGAAAGACTGAGGCCTCTTACTCATTATTTCCTGGTTATTTTAATCTGGCTCTAGTACCTGATTTTTCTTTTCTGTAAAAGATGATAAATAAGCAAGATTATTTTTTTTTTAATAATATGTCTATAATCCAATGAACCTAACAATCTTTTATCTTCCTTCTCAAACTTATTGCACTACTTGACTTCAGGCTGCTGATCCAAAATTACCCAATACAGTCACAGCCTGCTCTTAATGCTCAGTAATTTCATTGCTATGTCTTTTCTGTGGGGTCATGCACTGATAAGAAATGCATGCATAATACATCTTCGCATTGGCAAATAGGCCATCTGTAATAAAAATTGTTGGCTGAACTGTTTGGAGTTTATCTAGTTTTAGGTTCTTGGTATCCGCATTCCTGGAAGGGCTGATTTCCAAACAATGGAGGCTCAGCTTATCCCACTATCAAATTTCTTTCAAGATGTTTCCTTACTGGAAGCCAGAATGTACTAAAAATGTTTTGTGTAGAACCCCACAGTTTTGTTTGTTATACTTCCTTTTAAACAGAGGTTTATAATGGAAATAGTGACACCCTTATGTACAGCCCTAAAAAATTAATTACAGTAACAGAAATTCACAGAAACTTTACCGAAATCTCTCCTTTATTCCATAAATTGCTTTTTAAGGAAATTGGAGACTGTGATATTGTCATTGCCACTTCTTTAAATTTACTATTGCCAACTCCTTTCTTCAGTCCTTCTGAATTTGAACTCTGTTTACTCCACTACATTTCAAAAGAGCTTAATTTCTCATAATAGCTCCTGTGTTGAACTGCTTAAAAATATTAATATCCTGTAGTTATTTGTTAAAATGTGTTGCTTAATAGGAATACTAAATCTCCTTAAATAAATTGCTGGAAGTAAGACATTCAATCACTGTTAGGCTTTTAGTAAATCCGTGGAACATAAAGATAAGAAGCTCTTCATTAGCTTTCTAACAATCTGTTCCCCTGAATTATGAATACTGATGAATAAATTTCTGCAAGTCTAATGTACTTTATCTGAAGCATTTAAGATCATTTGCTATAGTTATTCAATTTACATCATGAACTTAGATATACCCATGAGGCCTTCATTTTGGGAGATCAAAATGAATAATATTTAACCATTACTGCTTCTATGACTCTAAAAGAATGAATCAATACAGCTAAGCACATGGTAATTGCCTTACAGTTACAATGTTTCCTAGAATTAATGAAGCAACTTGGTATTATCAGTCCTATTTACAAGAGAAAAAAAAAATTCCATAGGTATATGGCAATGGGTGAACCTCCAGCACCAATGGAAAGGTAGATGGTGAATATTTGCAATAATATGAGAAGCTCAGAGTACATAATGGGGAATGTTCCACTGGACTTCTGATTTTATAGTAACAAGAATAGAATTTTAAGTGCCTTTTTCTAATAGTTTAATGTAGTCTTATATAAAGCTTATAAAACAACAACAAAAATATCTGAGCTGTTCAGTTGCAGTATTTTTTCTTTTTTCCTGTAATCATTTATTCTCATTTCCTTTGTTCATGCTCTTAAGAAGACCCTTGACCATTGATGTCTATGCTTTTCCCATACCTTTAAGACATTTTCTAGAGATCAAACTTTATAAAGAAAAGAATAATTGTATGGCCCTTAGAAGAAAAACTTTTAAATTTTATTTATCAGTACATTCCTAATATTGTGAGTATATGCTAATAATTTAATATTCTGAAACAAATGTCTGAAGTTATCACAATCGTCTTCTCTAGTTAACATTTTTTGTATAAAAATAACAAAAGCTAGGAGAAACTTTTGGGAAAAGTATTTTATACTGTAGTTTTTAGATGGGTTTACAGCTAAAGAAAGAAAAAGTATTTTGTTGTTTTTCTCCTTTAGCCATCTTTTACTAGATGATATTACCACTTCTAAACTTTTGGTATGTAATTCCATACTCAATAATTCATAATGGTACAAGAGGGCACCTTTATTTCTACATTATGAAATGGTTGTGTGTCCTCATGTCCCTTCTGATTTCTGCTTCTCTGTGTTGAACAGTCCCACTGAGAATGACAAAGAACACTTTTGTTGCCAGGCACTGTCACTCTCTTTGGTGTAATCTATTCCTTGGTACTGTTCCTGATTGCAAAGAAAGATTCTCAGCACGACACCAACTTTTTCCTGGGTAGCTGAAGATCTTTCGGACGTAGACTTGCCCATTGCAGTGTTATGGCTCTTACCTGTGATCCGGGAAAATAAAATAATTAATTGGCATGTATGCACACTGTATCCTCAAAACAGACTTAACAGGTATACATGCCCTGTGCAGAGTTATAACTTATCCTGTTCTGTATTTAACCTTAAATAAATAAAAAACACCTAGGAGACATCTTGATGTGTCATCTAGTCTGGCTTTAGCAAGGCTATTCCAAAGGCCATTGTTCTAGTCCAGTTTTATATACTTCAGTAATAGAAGTTCATCTTCATTTATTTGTGGTGTCTCATTCAATCTGCCTTTTCATGACACTAAACAGTTCTTTCAGTAGTTACTCACAAGCGCTATCCTTTAGCCTGATATGTGTTTTAGTTCAATAAAGCTGTGACTGTGATCCAACTTAAGAGCTGTGCAACAAAAAAGCTACTTGAACATGCAAAAGTGCTACAGGGTGCAAAGATGAAGGAAATCTTCTGCTTAGGAATCCTACCAAATGAACTCTCCAGACATTTTTTTTGTTGTCTTCTCAAACCTGAATTTTAAATGCACAATCTGCTCATCAGGCTTTGCAATGCTATATTTATATATTCATATTGTTTCCTAAGTATTGCATTGATGGCAGTGCCAGTTGCTCTATTGCTGCATTTGCTATCTTAATATTTCTACTCCAGGAATATCCTTGAGACACAATTACTGGAGCTGGTGTCAGATTGCTGGTTTGTGCTGCTTGGGTTTGCTTCCCGAGTCCTCATTTCTCAGCTTAAAATATGAGCAGTTGCTGCCTCTTCATTTAGTCATGTTTGTTGTGGGTGTTAATGGCAGTGGATCATCATGGGGTAGGTACCTCATTTAGGTACCTCAGTAACACCCCATTAGCAGCACACTTATACAGATACCCCAAATTGTTGCTGGCTTTATGTTCTGACAACTCTTTGACAACTGTTAAATTCTGTAGAATTCTGCATTTCCTTTTTCAGTGGACACTACCCCATGAGAAGATTTGCATTCAGAAAGGTTTGTGGCTTTCAGAGGAAGCCAAAATAGTTTCTTTTACTAGGTGTGGTTGTTTTTCTGATTGAATTGGAGTGTCCTTAGCACTGAATTCCTCCCTTTTATTCTTACTTTTTGGACTGTAATGTCCAGAAATTATTTAACATGGTGCACTTGATAGAAACCCTCCCAAACATGGACTTATGCCACTAAGATACTATTAAGAAGGGTTTTTTTTTAAGCCAGCTTCTTTTAAGCAAACAAAAATTGGGCTTGATTCATCTATTATGAATCCCCACTGGGTTATGCTGTTTTCATGACTAATTTCTCTCACTAACCACAGCTTTACAGCCTATGACCTTACAACAGCAAGCTGGCTGTAAGAAAACATGGGCTTGTTGTGATGGTTATGCCTTTGCTCATGTTCCAGGTCCCCTGTGGCTTGTTAACTCTCCACACACATACTACTTCAATTGCCTCCAGGCCAACTGCAGTCGTTGAATTGCCAGGGATCATGAAAGTACCATGTCTGTACTGGACATTCCAGATTGAAAATAAAAGAAATCATTACAATTTATATTAAAATAAATATAGATTCTTCTCGATTTCACTGTATGAAACAGCATTCTCTAAAGGAAAACAAAATGTTATTTTCAGTCTTTTGTAATCTCATTTGCAAACTGCAAACCGACTGCAAATTATATAACTTTGATATTAAGATATTCTAATGACAAGGAATAGGTGACACAACGAGAGACCCAACTGAAAAAACTGGCATTACATGAGCTATTAACACTTTACCAACTAAAAGTTGCTAAATATGTGTTTACATTCAATTGTAATAAAAGCACTTTTGCTGACACCTCACTGGAAGCTATTAACTTGTTAACTTATTAATATTGTCAAAACCTGTAGGTCCATCCTATCATGTGCGTTACCTGACTTTAAAAGAAAAATGCCAGGTTACCATTCAAACATAAGCAATAACAGGTTTGATAGAGCTTCCTCTAAACCTAAGTTTGGCTTCCTTATCCTGCACAGTTACAGAAATGCAAATCATGACTTTGTAATAAAACAGAAGCACCTATTATGAAAGAAATATGTGAGAATAGTTGAAGGGCGGAGGCGAGCTTCTGATACATAAACATACATACACAGGCATATACACACACACATATTTATAAATACATATACATATATGTATATTTGTTCTATATGTGATCAGTGTCTGAATGCACCACTGTTTGGAATGGAATACGTAATGTGAATTCTCAGATCATTTATCAAAGTCATATAATCTCAAGTTTAACATTTATTAGATGGGTGTATTTCTGGAAAGAAGATCTAAATGGTGAGGAAAAAGCATGAGCAATTTAGTAGTTAAAGCCTTTGTGAACTCATATTGCATCTCTGACCTACGGTGGTGTTGGGGCATGACATACTATAAGTAAGTCATCAGAATGAAATCAAGCACCTTTGATCATTAAAAAATCACATTGCACTGCTTGCAGAAGTACATAAGATGTTAAACTTGGCTTCTGGACAAGCTTTAAATTGGGCAATTTAAAACTGTTTGAGTAATTCCGATGGGGTAATATTCCTTGCTTTTTCTGTACCCACAGGCTCATTAAAGGAAATTTTTCTTCACTCCTCTCTTGTACTGTAATGTGTACTATTGCTGGCAGGAACGTAGAAATTTTCTCCTATATTTCAACAATATATTAAACCACAGATATTTGGACTCAATTTATACAGCCGGCCTTTGATATGAGATTAAAATCCTATTTTTATGTAGTACACAAATTTATGCATTGATTTTATAGGGACATTAGAAAGATGCATTGAAAACAAATGTTTAATTAAAAATAAAACTCAGATTCAGGTAGCCTATTTTAGATGTTCAGAATAACATCTCATCTCAATAGGATTAATCTGGGCATAAAATTTATTCATTCAAATTTATCTCTTTTGTGTCTGCTGGTTGAGTAGAGTGAATTAATGTTTATATCTCTTTTTGACTGCTTTCTGAGTTTAAGGACCTCAGTAAGGAGATTTCAGCAGAATACTGACTCCATTATAATTAGAATATTACAAAAAACACTCCAACATGGTAACAGATGTGGGTTGTCCTCTTTAAGATGCAGAGTACTTGGATAAAACCTTTATAGTCCAACCCTTCCTTCATAATTCAGAGTTACTCTGAGGTCTTTTCTTAGAGGTATGTCTTTCCAGACACCTGAAGAAGGAAGTACCAGTTCTGTGTCTCAGTGAAATGGGTTACCCCCTTGACAGGAGTGGTGTCTAAATCTTGTTTCCTCCTCCAAGAACCCAATCTGCCGAAGTCTTAATATCTGGAACCACACCTAAGCCTTGTCCCATCCAGTGGTTGTACCTCTGTGGAAAAGAAACAGAATCATGTCTCAAAATGAGAATACTAGCCCCTAAGTACCACTAGAAGTGCAAAGAGTACCTTCTATATTTTTGATGATTCTATACCATGTAAATCCCAATACAGATGGAATCTAGGGGGTCTGAATCTTTCTGATTTTCTAAGTGATAGACTTGAGTGTTTTCTCATTCATTGTGTCATGTGCTACAGAAATACTGTCTGTGACACCTCATTAGTTAATGTGTTTTTAAAGAAATAAACATTCTTACTGAGAATTCTATGGCATAACTTCTCGCACTGATATACAAAATGAACCACATATTTGTGATACACTTGGTTATTAGTAAAAATAACTGATGACTGAAAGAAAAGGTCAAGTTTAAACCAGGAACTATTTCAGTATTCAACAGCCCAGGATGAATAAGTTAAGCAATTATTAAGATTTTTAGCTAACAAGCAAAATGTTAATTGTGTCACTCAGACACTGAGTGGTTTGTTACAAGCATCTGTATTGAATTAGAGAACCACATTGAGTTTTAAAATTATGAATATTATATGTTGTTGTCCAGGCCAATGAAATATTACACTTCCATTTTGAGCTCAAGCAAACCTTTGTTAAATTTCACTGCAGGAAGCTATTCTCCAATAGATCTTCAAGACAGGACTTTCTAAAGTTTGAATACTAATTTTAGGTGTAACTGTAGCTTAGGTTTTGCAATCCATACTTGGCTTTATTTCTTTAATGCTGTAAGTGTAACTCTTAAATGTGAGGAACATTATGTTAACACAATAATGCAAAAATTATATTTTCTTGGTAAAAGAACGTACATAGTATGTGCCAAATTGATGGAATTAGTGAGATGATAAAATAACCCTTCTTAGCAGCACTGAAATAATTTAATTCCCTAATTTGCCACAAGCAATTCTAGGACATCCTTTTTTTATCTTTTTCTTTTTTTTTTNTTTTTTTTTTTTTTTTTTTTTTTTTTTTTTTTTTTTTGGCTTGAGAGCATTAAGCTTTGATGTGACTGACCCTGATAACGAATGCTGAATGGTTACACCTAAAACAGAAAAAATGAAGAGACGACAGGTAAAAGAGGTAGAACATGACTGGCAGGTGGATATGGGAAATGCAAGCTAGTGAAACACTAAGAGTAGGGGCCAAGTTGGTGGGTTGGACTCAAAGATTACAAGTATGACCTGAAAAATGTAAAACAAAAGGTGAAATTTTTGAGTGTTTTGGGCTGTGTAAATCTTTACCTAGGCAAATAGTAAAGCCGTAGGTGTTTTTGTCATTCATCACTAACTGGGAGAAAAAATAAAGAAAATTGTCTTTGGAAATAGCACCTCTTAGGAGAGATGCACCTTGAATCATCTGATATCTTTGAATAAAATTGCTACAGCTAAGATACTTTTTTCTCAGATATCATCTTCCATTGCAAATAAGCATTACCTTTACACTGAAGGTAATCAGAATCAATTCATAAAATACATTTCTTCTCCAACAATTCAAAGCTAATATTCCTATAAGTTCAATGGCTTAGGTTTAGTTTGTTTTTCTGGAGTGCAGATGTTTAAAATTTAATTTTTTAATATGATTTAGAATGTTTTGGGGTTTTTTTTTTAGAAATATCTTTTCAGAAAAATCTGACAATATTATTCAATGTGTTAAAATGAGAATGAAAGGAATTCTTTTTTACTTTTGAGAAAGTTATAATAGGCCTGCAAACAGTCTTCAAGGAGAAAATAAACTCAATTTACTGCATATATTCTCTCTTTGGAAACATTTTTTTCAGTCTATTTGCTAGATTTGTGTTTCATCTGAAAAGAAGTACATTCAGGCATAGATCGTCTGTCTCGTCATAATTCTGATGCAATATTGCAGTAAAGAGTAATTTTAAAGGATATCTCCTATTTTAAGACAGCAGTAATACTTCCTGTGATCTGGATTTTACTTTTTACAGTGTATTCAGATACTGGCAACACTAAAGATATAAGACCCTTAGGGCATTATCTAATATTTTTTGTGCTTTACCCACTACATATGGTGTCTAAATCTACTTACATCACACCACATCACACTGTCATTCAAATGGTAAAAGGATGTAATTTTATTTCTGTAGCCTTCTCCTTAGAGTGAGCTATAGTTGAAAAGCAAACGAGTTGCAATTCTGCCTTTAGAAAAGCAAAGGTCAAGACAGCAGAGAGAAGTCTCTTGCCTCCACATAAATGGATGCATCTATACCAACTTATGTCATGCAGGGTTACCCACAGGAACAAGAGGCCAGAGGGGGTTGCTCAACAGCAACGAGCTCAGAGAATATTACAAGGCTGGTCAGGTATATGGTAAATTCCTCTGAGCAATGTAATTTCATAGTCTTAATTTTTTAACCCTTAAAAAACTAAGGAAAAAAGATAAGAAAAGTGAAGAAAATGACTACTTGGGAGAAACAATTATGCCAATCTATAAGCATATACATACATAAAACATACCGTCAAATTAAACCAGTTATGCCTTTTTCCCTTGCAGCAATTAGTCCAAGTTAAAGCTAAGCTTTTGGAGTGGATTTATTCTGAGCTTTATCCTTATTGGTAATTCCTATATTTTATTGATCTGAGCAAGAAATAAAAAATGTCACTCCTCAGTCATGGCTCATTGTCCTGAAAGATACAATACATTTTGGATATGTAATATATTTTGTGTATTCCATATCAGCAGTTTAAAAA
>VZRO01004504.1:66854-80465 GCA_013397915.1 Daphoenositta chrysoptera
AAAAAAAGAACCCTAGCAAAGCTACAAGCAAGCCATGTACAATACCTATTTCTTATGCACAGTTAATGCCATTTTTCAGTCTACTGCTGAGGCAGCTGCTGAGAGAGCTGGTTCCTTCCCCTTCCAATGATAATACCTCACTCACACTTTGGGATTGCCAAACCTTTGCAGACAGGACCAATTGAAGCTGTTCTGCTCCTGTTACCACTTCTCTCCCTGCTCCCAATGACAGGGCTTGCCCTGACCACTAGTTTAGTTTTGTTAACAGGTTTTGTTCCTTCAGTTCTTAGTAAAAATATGGCCAAGACTCTCAGGCTAATGCAGTAACCTTCATCTTATGAGACTAACAAACAGCCTTTCCCAGTCTCCATCTGTAGATATCTCTAAAACAAAGTTTTCTGCCTCTGTACTTTCTTTACTCTTATTTTTTGTCATAGCAATGCTAGAAACTATTGCTCAGTTCATGTTGGCCACCACCCAGGCATAACCTGCAGTTATGTGATTTAAATTCCATATGCTATTCCAGTGTAAAACTGTTCTCAATTCTACCTATGATCATGGTGATAACAGAACCAGTCTCCCACAGTAAAACAATGTATGTAAAATCAGCGTGTCTAGGGCTGCCCCATCAGCCCCTTCATTTACCTCCCTGATTTTGAATTTGAGATTTACTTTAGAATTTTAGTTACGTAACTCTGTAATTATCCAGTTTCTGCCAATGTGTGTATGTGTTACTAAAATGTCACAATAGTTGTGACCTGACTGAGGAAACATTTCAAAATCATAATTTACCATTTTATACCAAATTATATGATATCAATTTCACCTACAATATAGCCTAAATGAATAAGCATATCCCAAGTGCTTCTGTTTTACAGATCCATAGTTAGGAGTTATAATTAAATTATGGTTAAAAAATTTAAAATAAAAAAAATCATATATTCTAGATGTTTAATATAGCACTTAGATTTCTTTTAGAGACATATGTTCATTAGATCAGAACAGGTATTATGTTTCTCCACTCTGATCCATTTTAATTTTCATTTTCTGTTAACCTAATTTAGAAATATAACCCCACAAAGACTTAGAAACAAACTTCAAAGAAGAAGGAAGACTGCTAAAAGTGAGTTTTAAAATGTTATGAGCATCTGGACTTTTGTGTTATAGAAGCAGACGGGATATTGACCAGCATTTTTTTCAGAGTGGGCAGCACCTGCAGCCTACAGGGGATAAAACACTTCAGCTCCTGTGGGAGATACCCTGTAGACTGTCAGCTTTCTCAAGAGGTAATTCTAGTAATCTGTATCAAAAGAAACGTTGACTTTCATACATTTAGTATATTTCTAAAATCCATCTTGGAAATTAACCCAGTCTCAGATGGGCCTGATCCAGCAGCAGTAGAAATCAGTCTGAAGGCTCTCACTGATGTCAGTAAGCTTTGTACTTGACTATGCAAATGTGCATTTTTCCATGAAACAAGACAGTAGTACAATAAAAGGGTGGAAAATTAATCTTACACTTGAAATTGCAGCATGTGGCTGCACAATATTAAATATTGTGTTGTAATCTCAGCAAAATCCCGAGATGCTTCACCTTAATGAATTATTTTTCACTGTATGGCTTCAATATTTTGCAGAGACCATTTTGCATTTTGTGTTCAAAGACTACCTATTTTGAAAGAGTACTACAGTAAACAACAACATATATAAATATAAATACAGGAATAGTCAGTGGTATTTTGAGTCTGCTATAGGCAGTCCTTGTTTGTGATTATGATGCTATTTATTCATTTGTATAATTGCTTATTTTATCCAACTATGATTTCATGAGTTGTGTATATGAACTCTATAAGCAGGTAAACCATGTATAACAGTTTAATATCTTCCTGCCTATCTGGAGTAAATTACTGGGCAGTAACACTGAATACTATATGTTATGACCCTTGAAATTTGAATCCCTGGCACTATTCTTTATATTCTCTCCAGAGCATTCATAGAAGAATGTAAATACAGTTCTTAGTGTTTGTATTGTACATTACTTAGACAAGCTACTTCATATGGCAAAAATGGAAAGACATAAAGTGAAGCAAATGAAAAATGTAGTCAATATTGCCATCACTGGGCAGAATAAATGGGTTTAAAATGCCATGTTTAAACAAATGGGAAAGCATGAGTGAAACAGTTGTGTGTGAGAGGCAATGACACTGAAAGCACTTGGAGCTGTAGAGGAGAGGAAGGATTAAAAGTTGAGAGGACGTGGTTCAACGCTGAATAAAAGCAATTACACACTGACTTAATCAGCTGCAAGCTGATGATGAATTCAGGAAGGCCTCTAATAATTTTGTTCTGAAAAGGGAGACAGTGATACCCATTCCCCCTCAGCAGCAATGACATGCTCAGAGTCAATATTCTGGAGTGATCCTTACTTAGGTGAAACACAAGAAAGAGTTTTTACAACATCCCACAGGGGTGAGCAGCATCAGTTTTCACAGTGTATTTGTTCTTTCGAATGAAGGTCACTTAAATTACATGACTGGGCCCATTGTAAAGCTTAAAAGGGTGCTAGAGGTGAAAACAGAATTTAGAGTTCTAGTTCACAAGTTTTAGAGCAGATTACTGAATTGTATCACAAGGCAAATCTTAGTTACTCAAACTTCTGCTGACATTCGCAGCAGGAATACTGCACCCCTCACTAAACAACAAATGTGTTCCTACCCATCCTGCTGTGCAGCCAGCAGTGCTTTAACACAAGAACTCCCTCTATTTTTCCCTCCGCATGGGAGGGAAAGCCAATCCATCCAGGAGCCCCCTTACTGACAAGCTGAGTGCCAAGGTGCGTTTTTCAGGGTAGCACAATGTGTTCAAGGGGTCAGGGGAGAGCAGCTCCGTGCTTTGGCTTCCCTCTCGGAAGGCTGGCCAGCTGTCTCCCAGCATAATGTGCACATTGAGGCAGCTGGACAAAGTATTTGGTAAACATATGGGAACAACATATGTGTTGTTACAGGTCACTTGGTAACTCATGCTGTGGAACGCCTTTCAATTCCTGCACGTGGACTCGTGCCCTGGGGACGAGTCTGTGGTGGCTTTCCCCTGGGAAATCTACTGACAGGCAAGGCTTCAGCTCTGCCTTAATTCAATATTTAGCAGTATGTTGAGGAAGTGGGTAAGTCTGGCAGGAAAAGCTATCGAACAAAAGAACTGGGTGCCAGGTGTAACGAGAGATGAATGAATAGCTTTGGTCTCTGAGTTGTGCTTCTGGAAAATAAACTTTGGATGTAAAATCTTTTTGTTTTCTTTTTTAACACAGTGTTATTCAGTTTGAAAATTCTTCTACACATTTGTTCAACTGGCATTTTAGAAAATACTACATCCAACTAAATTGCTGCAATTCTATTTATTGAAAATATTATTTTTCTATTCTGGCCAAATAGTAAGGTCACAGTTTTCTTGTATTCTTTTCTTAAGTGTGCCACTAATTTCACTCTAACAACCTATTAATCATCTTACAAATGTGATACCTTCTAATGGCATGATGTCCTTTTTTCAACAAATTTTTGGAACAGAACGAGTTATTCACAGACAATGAATACCTGATATTTTGTCTGAGTCATACTGTTCATTCTGTCTTGTTTCAGGAAGGGTCTAAAGACAGTTGAGAAAAAATAAGTATCCCACTCACACACAAAAAATGCTTGGAAGATCTCAACTGCCCAAAGATCATAACTGCACACTGTATGTGCAATAAGGTGCATATGAGTTATTTTATTTCATGTAATCTAGAAAGCACTTAGCATATCACTCTGAAAAGGAATGGGGATGCCTGTGTAAGAAAAAATTTTAAAAAGAGGCATTATAAATTGCCGCTGCCTTTAAATGTGGGCTTTCTCTAATTAAAGTGCAGAAAGCAATATATTTATGATATTATTTTCTGATTTCTATTTTCTAATGTATATTTTTATTTTATTTCCATTTCAGATTTTTCCCAGGCATTTTTTCCCAGAGATTGTTTGTGTGCCTGTACTGAGTAGGTGGCAAGATAATTTTCTCCCTTGGGAATATTTAATTTACAGTAATTGGTTTTGTTTGGTTCCTTGTTTCTTTTTTTTTTTTTTTTTTTTTTTTTTTTTTTGGTCATTGATTCTGTCAGTTCTTTATCCTGAACTCAGCTTTATATAATGCAGTGCATTTCTAATTTTACAAGTGCTTATTTTTTCTTGTTAGTGTACTGTAAATTTTTTAAAAAATTACACAATACAGACTGAAACAAATCTGTTCCCGACTCTGTAACTTCTCACCCATACGTTTTCCCTTGTATGTGTAAGTCATTACAATAAGCTCAGAAATATTATTCATAAAACTAATTAAATACAGGAGTTTCAAAGATTAGTACTTCACCCAGAATTCCTCATGCCTGACAAATTTGGGTGCAATTGTTTTCTTTGGGAAGAAAGGGATTTTGTTAACATTTCATTTGGCTGAAGAAGTTAGAAAGAAATCCAAAGAATAATCAAAGAGAGACATAATAACCTAATGTATCTGCAAAGAAAGAGTGCATTTCAGGCATTATGACCATATGTTTAGCTCCACAAAATCTATATCTATAAAGCCCTAACAAGAGATGAAACTTTTTATGTTGATGTTTGCAAATTGAGGCCACCACTCCTTGCCTGCTCTCCATCAAAGGACCTTTGCTTCCTGCCCTACCTCTGTTATCTTTTTAAAGTTCTTGATAATGGAAGCTCTATGGGTTACTAATATGATTCCCCAGCACACTGAGAACCTTGTGTTATCCACTGACAGCCAGTATGAGTGTAATAACTTTTTAATGGCTAAACACACATGCAAGCAGCAGGTTCCCTGGTCCTGGGTAATTATATTTCACAGCCAGATCTAGATCCCGACTCTTTTTTTTTCCAGGTTACCACCTTAGTGAATAACTGGCTTTCAGTAGTCCATTCAGTGAGAGGAACTTCAGGAAAGAAAAGAGACTTGAAAAAATGTTTACAGAACTTTTTCTATGTCTGGCGTCAGGCAGTCAGTTTTCAGTGATATATATTTGTTTGTTTTAGCCTTTCAGAAAAATTCCTTAGAATTAAAAATGCAACCTCTGACTTACAAATGTGATGAAAAAAATAAGAAGACAAGTAAGAGAACAGCTAAACCAGTGTTCAAATTATGAACTATATAAAGCCTTTAGTTAAAATGAGGACATATAATTGGAATAATTTTCATTGGTTACAGATCAAGACTGAATCAGTAAATCCTCCCTTTAAAGTCAGAAGTTCTGTATTATATCCAAGTTTTTCATCTTCAGTTTTGATTCATTAAAAACAACGAGTCCCAAAATATTCTTGAAATAAGGAAACTAATAATTGGGTTTTTCTTCTCTTTTTCAATGAGTTGTGGAATATTGCCTTCACCATCTATTTGAAAGGTCTGTTAAAATAACACCGATATATTACTGCTTATTTTTAAATGCCTTAATTTTCTTTTTTTGTTGTTGTCCTTAATATTATTTCAAAGCATATGCATTCAGAATCTCTATTCCAAAGATACACATGTGACCTTGTTTTCCCAAAGTAAATTAAGAAATCTGCAATTAATTGTAAAACTAGCACTGTTTTCTAACACTATTCTATGGCTTCCAGTCAAACAAAATCCATATCCAATTAAAGTTACATCTTCTTTTAATAGAAGTTCAAAGATTAATAAAATCACTCAAACCAAAAAAAAAAAAAAAAAAAAAAAAAAACAAANCAAAAAACAGCAGCAAAAAAAAAAGAAGCTACAATGAAGAAAAGAATAAAAAGACCTTTCTGTTCAAATGGGCTATGAAAATTATCTCCAGTTGTATACTGAACTTGAGAATGCTCAAGATCTCCTGTGATTGCTGTCAGTTTAACAGTGGAGTATCTGCACTTATTTAAAAATTTCTTATTTTGTTAGAGTAAATCAAAACTCCACAAAAACAAGCAGAAATCTTCCTCTGTGTTCAATTTTCTTTGAACTGAGCCAATGTAATTAAAGAAAGAAAAGGTCTAAAACTTCACCAACAATAATTTCTTTGTTAAACCTCTTTAAAGGTATGTTCAGTTTCTATTTACCTCCTCCTCCCAAAGTTTCGGTGCCTAGTTTTAAAGAAGGTCATGAAATTCCTTCTAAGATAAATGTTAATTATTAGTTAGCAGAAACTTCACCTGTCCATGTCTGGAAAATAGTTGAAATATTTGCAGTACATTTCAATTACAAGATAAGGTGGATTTCACATCACTCACATTCTTTTATTTAAATTTTCTGAGCATTCTAAGAGAGTTTTGTTGAATTTTTTGAGCATTTATGCTGTTACTATTAATTTCTCCCCTTTTTTTCTGAAAAAATACACAAAGATATCTGACGATAACTGTAAAACCTGTATTTTTCTGAAACATAAAATAAGCATGGAAAGAGTATTATACAGAAAGAAGGAGGCATCGTTAAGTCTTAGCTTCATAATCTCGTTATCCCTGAATCTGGGAAACATTTATTCTAATAAATGGAATTTTCTGTCTCATTTCTTGTCAGCAGTGAGCAGTGAATGTTCCCATAAAACCAAAAAGTTATTTCTGTTTCCTGAAACCATTAGAACATTTGAAATTAAACTTCTATTGGTGTGTGCATGATGGATTAGTCATGCAACTCTTAGAAACAATAAGTGTTGTGAATTTATTCCATTGCACATGGCATAGGAACACA
Source organism: Daphoenositta chrysoptera (assembly GCA_013397915.1). Lineage (NCBI taxonomy): Eukaryota > Metazoa > Chordata > Aves > Passeriformes > Daphoenositta > Daphoenositta chrysoptera. The sequence goes on from VZRO01004504.1 coordinate 73,586, forward strand.
TACCCTTTGAGGATGAAGTACCATATGTTTGATTTGATCTTGCTTTTTAAAAAAACCCTCAGCATGTGTAGATCAATGAAATAATTAAAAGCTTAAATGAATTTTGAAATATGGACAGTGGACTGCAGTGTTCCCAGTTGTTAGAAGGCAGTAAAGTCATAAACTAGATAGAAGTAAAATTACCTCCATAGCTCTGTTAGTATTCACCTTGCAAAAACAGCATTGCTAATTTAACTGTTCCAAATACTTGTTGTCTACATGTATCTTTAATAAAGGAAGTGCCCTTTTTGGATGAATAGAAATGGATATTTTTTAATCTTCTGTGAAAAAACACATAAAACTAAATTGAAGTCTCAACAATCCTTGTATGATAATTCTCCACTCACATTTTGCTTTGTTGCTGAAGAAAGAGTCACAAGATCCTCCTAAATTTTATTAAAGATATTTTGCTGATCTATTAATTCCTAGCTATAATTTAGGATATTATTTTTTATCTGAGTGTTTGATCAGTAGTACACAAGGGTATATAGATCGCATGTATACATGCCCCTTTGTCTACAAAATGTCTAGTAGGCAACTTTTGCAAAAAAATATGAAATATAAAGGTGGCAGGTTTTGCAGAAAATATTTTGTCAATTCATTTTTCTTTCAAATATCACTCTGAAACTCTTGGTACAATGATTTCCTGCTCTTGTGTCAGAGAAGCAAAACCCCAGGCCCCAAAAGAAATCAAATTTGTGGTTGTATTTTTGATGCCAAGTTCAAATGGTACTGCAATGAAAATAGATAAAATGAGCTTTTTTCAAAAAGACTGATAATGATCCACTATCAACAGCAAGTTATTCCAATTTTTTGCTGGCTTTTTAATAGACAGGGAGACAAGCCTGAAAATCACTGAATTGTGGTTTAAACTGTAGTTACAACTGGATTTCTGATTTCTGACGGCTTTGGTTTAAGTTCAATTTCATAAAGAAGTAGGAGAACATGAATGAAGTGTAATAGGAATCTTTGTCAGTCAGTATACTGAGATACCTCAAGACAAGATACTCTACATGCTATTTAAGTTCTTAAAGTGTATAGCAATTTAAAACAACAGTTTTAATGGAATTTTACTGCAAAGAATGATCTGTAGGTTATTTTTGCTTAAGTGACAGCTTTCTACCACAACTGAGAGCTTTTCTAAGCGTTGCACTGGGATATGTTAGGAAGAAGAATTAAGAGGCTGATGCAAAAAAACTGGTTGTTACGGCTTACTAAAATTTATGGTGAGATTTTCATATGTACAGACCCAGAGGGATGTTCAGCTCCCATGAAAAATATTTTTATTACAAAATCTGTCTTTCTTTCTTTGCTAACTAAAGCACCACATGCAGTAGCATACAACTAAAGCATATTAATTGTGCTTTGTGCTCTCCTTGTCTCAAGAATGACAGAAGCCTGTTGATGCCATCCACAGCAGCCTTTTGTGAACAGATGAGTATGAAGACCATAGACATGCTAGATCTGTCTTACTCTTTACAGGCTATTAAATGCAGAAAAGCAGCTCTGCAATATTCCCTGTACTTCCAGAAGCATTGAAGTTGTCTGAATAAAAATGTCTCTTGAACTTCTGTTCCAAGCATCCGTAGTGCAGTGCTGAGTGTCCAATAAAAAAATAGCTCCCTGTTTGACACTGGAACCTTGGATTTGGCACACGACTAAGATCCTTAGGTGTCTACATATTACCCAGCTATTTAAATGAGTATTAGAGTGAAAAAATTATGGTTTGATTCAGTTACCAATAAATAAACCTCTAGAATCCTCTGAAGTGCCCAAGATAATCAAAACATATATGCAAGGAGCTGGCAGATGTGATCAAAATATATATGCAAGGACCTATGGAAGAGCCAAATCCTTCTGGAGCAATGGATGGAAGTCAGACAGGATGTCCCTGTCATCTCAAATCTTACTGGAGGCCTATATTTAAGAAACTGAATTGAACAGCTGATCAATACATTAGAGCTTGGAGATCTATTAAAGTGACACAGGAAACAGAGCATTCACACATAGGCCTGAAGGCGTTCATCCCTTCTAACAGGCTCAGCTATGCTGATGTGAGAGGCAGCTTTCACGTCTTGGAAGGTGCCAGAAACATCAAAGGCCCCCAAAATGCCCCCTGTCTCATTTCTGGGGCCTTCCACCAGAGACCTGCACACGATCCACAGCATTGCAACAAACCCACAGCGTTGCATCAGGCGGTGTAAAACCCCCTGGGGAGCTCCTGGGCATTCCCACATAAACCTGAATGTACATTAACCCTTTGAGCTCTACGTTTCGTGGGCTTCCCCACCCCCAAAGGATCAAGACAGCAACCATCACTTCAACAACAGACATCTAACTTGCAACAATCAAGTCTTGTCCCTGGATCCACAGCTAGTGATTCTCTTCTCCCTTTCTTCCCTTCCTTTCTTTTCCTTAAACATTTCCTTCAAATTTCCTTCCTTTCATTTCCTTCCTTCCTTTTATGCTTCTATATTGCCATATAACCAAAATGGCTACATACCTCCATTCCATTGCAACCAAATTATTCTAAAAGAAACCCTACATATATATATATATACATATATATATATGTTTGTATACACACACACATATATATACATACCCATATAACCAACAGTCATTCAGAGTTTTTTTCACTCTAATCTGCCCCTAGGGATCTATTAAAAAGAACCTGAGTTGCCCTCGCCTTCAGGGGCAGGTCATAGCAGCCATTCCATTAGAAAAAATATTCATTGTAGTCATTAAATGGTTGGGATCAGAAAGAAAGAAGCATATATGACATATCTTTAGGCACTTACTGTAATTAAGTGATATTTCTGTTGTAATATGAAGCGGTGTAATTGCACTCCTACAACCATTAAGGGATAACTCCCCAGGTGGACACTCTTCCCAAACATTTTTTTTTAAATAATTACACTTCATCCAAAGAAATAATTACACTGGAGGAGAGAAATTACTGTATTATGGCAATATTTATGTTGAAACATGGGAGAGTTATACCAGTACAGCAGCAACAATGTAGTTGTATAATTCTCCTGGGTGATGGCCCTAAGCAGAGAAGTCTGGGAATCTGGCATGTCTCTCTTCAACAGGATAATGTTTCTGGTAGGGATTCAGCTCATGGAGTTATTGGGCTGCTGATTTCCCTTTTCTCTGTACCATGGTCAGATACATCAGACACCTGGAAAGAAAATTTCAAGGCTAGAAAATTTTTCAAGGAAATAGAAGTTTTATTGGTATTCATGGAATACTCCGTTCATCATTCCTGCTTTTCAAGTGTTTTATCTTTTACCTTTGTAACCCATGAAGAAGTTGAGTGGGCATTGGTGTCATCTTCAAGTCACCTCAGGTTTTAGGCAATATTTACCTAATGAGGGTCGTACAGAATCACCAAATCACAGAATGGTTGAGGTTGGAAGGTGCCTCTGGGGTTCATCTCTTTCAGTCTCCCTGAGGACAGTGAACAAGCAGCTTTGGAACACCTCCAAGCCTGGAGGCTGCACAGTCTGCCTGGGCCATCTGTGCCCGTGCTGTCACCCTCCCAGCACAAAGGAGATGTTCCCTGATCTTCAGAAAGAGCCTCCCGTGTTTCCCTTTGTGCCTGCTGACTCTGCTCCTTTCCCAGGGCACCGCTGGAAGGAGCCTGGCTCCATTTTCTTCCCATCCTCCCTCCCCCTGAGCCTTCTTGTCTCTGGGCTGTATGGTCCCAGTTCTCCCAGGCTTCCCTCTTGGGAGAGATGCTCCAGTCCATCATTTTTTGGCCTTTAGTGGACTTTCTCCAGTATGTCTGTACTTCTCTTGTTTTGGGGAACCCAGAACTGGACAGAGTTCTATCCAGAGACAGATGTGTCTCACCAGTGCTGAGCTGAGGGATGGGATCACTTGCTTGTTGCTTGTCATCCTGTAGGAGAGCAAATATTTACTTTAAAATAAATTTAAATCATTACTCTTAGGACCAGACATGCACAGCAAGCTCAAATCTGCACAGAGTATTAGATATGGACAGTTTTTCATGCTACAAAGAACAGATAAAGCCAATACAGCTTATTTAGGATTTTTATTGTAAACACATATGGCTAATTAGGATTTACACACATTATTATTTTTCTTTTTATTATTGAATGAGTGTTGATCAGTTAGCCCATACCTCGTTTTGATTTGTTCCCTTTGCAAGATTGCAGATTTCATGATACTTGTAAAGATTATGTTACATTAAAAGGAACAAAAAAGATGTGAAGCACATCCATCCTATGTTTAAAAAGTTAGCATATTTTTCAAACATACCACTTTGAAAAATAAGTGTTGTTTGATTTCCATGGTGAGTTTAAATGAAATTCTGTGCATTTGAGATTGCATCTTTTTGCATGTGTAACATATTAACTCAAAAGGCACTGGAATGACCACCACCAATAGAACTAAAATTCACCTGTAGGATCAGAAAAAAAGTCAAATGTTGATTGAGTTGCAAATTGAGAAAAGATGTCTTTTGATTTATCTCATTTTTTATGTCCTTTAGCAAGGTGAATTATTAGCAAATTATTACAGTAGAGAAAATACTCAATGCTATTGAATTCAGATACCAGTTACAACAACTGAAAGAAAAGGACATCAGAAGCAAATTTTTACAGAAAAAAAACTTGTACTTTTTGTTCAGACACAACATTGTTGGAACACAGGAGGCCATTTTTCCTCATAGGTTTTAGCCAGAAAACCTTGACTTTGTGGGTTTTAAAAGCCTATATGTCATAAGTGTGCTGAATATAAATCAATACCTGTTACTAGCCCTCCGACCTTATTCAAATAAACTTGCTATCACCTTTGTATCTCTGTCTATAAGGTACAAAGCTTCATCAGAATGCCATAAAACATACATTTGAAAGATGAGACAATGTATTTAGCTTCAAGTTTAAGGGTACTTGAAGACCGAAAGATTAAACTTTTTTTTCATTATAAGTTACCTAACTATAGATTTTTAGTGGTCCATTCTTAAAACGAGATTCCTTAGTTTCACTGGAAGGACCACAAATTAACCTTTAGTTTTTAATACTCGCTCACTTATTTTAAGATCTTTTTTCCATTCAATATTTTAAAACAGTTTTTGCACGTGATGTCTCCTAAACCAGCAAACTAATAATGAGAATCTCTAACAGAACCCATGATTTGTTCTATCGCCATTATACATGTCAGCATCTTGCACATATTTCTGGGTAAATCCAGTCCTTATAAGGAAAAAAAAAAAACAAAAAACAAAACATTGGTGGTGAAATGGCAGGAAAAAAAAATACATTGGTGGTGAAATGACAGGAAGAGGGGAACAGGGTTATCTCTCTCAAGTGAGTAATCACAGATCTCCTTTCACCATGTTCTTCTGCTCTGATTTATGAGCTCTGTGTAGAGCCCACGGCAAACAGTGACAGCAACACGGTGAACTCCCAGAGGCAGCCCCGGGGAACCCTGCAGCCCTTCTCAAGCACCGTGTTCTGAGGTTCTGCACAGTCAGTGTGAGCTTGAATACATCTGGGATAGATTTAGACCACGTTTATTTCCAGCGGAGCTGTCCAACTGTTCAACACTTATTGAAAATCATTCTTATCCTTGAGATAACAGTGATCTATTTATCATTTTCTAATAGATAGAGACCCATGAAAGGGATTATGATTCTGTGACAATTAGGAGGAAAGAAAAATAAGGAAAAAAGAAAGGAAATCCTCAAAGTAAGTGGCAAGCTGAGAATGTAAACTAAAATACTGTTTATAAATTTCCTCTAAGGGCTGTTCACTATTTTCCAGGAGTGTATTATGTTGAAGATGTTGTTAACTTCAATAAAATGAAAAAAACCAGGATGACATGTGATGGGTTATGTTCCTTACAAGCTAAGGATGAAATCCTCCTGCTGTCCTCCCTGAGAGAAGAGGGCAGCACAGCAGAACATCAAAGTTCAAGGAAGTGAATCAGCTGTACCTGGTATAAGGCTGCAATATTGCTGTCTGAACACTGACCACCACCACCCACTCCGGCTTCATCAATAACTCTCCTTATCCATTCTGAAGTGTACCTTACTGCAAACAGTGAGCTGTTGGTACAATTTAATCCGTGGTGTATAACTTCTTTCTCCCGTTGCATTTCCTTACGTTATTCCCTAATTGATTAATGGGCAGAGGAGAAAAATAGCATGACAAATTCAGTCATTATTGATGTGTAAAGCTGAGGCAAGAATAGATAAATCTACTGTGTGGGAAAGAAGGAGCTAGTAGAAGTTGTATCTCAACAATTGCACATTCACCTAACTCTTACACTGCATACTGTGCCTTCCTACTATATGCTACTTAGCCAAATAAAAAAGTATATTTGTCTGTTCTTCATACTTTTGTATGATAAAGAAAATGTTTGTTTGAATATGAAATATTTAATTTTCTGTTCCTTCCAGTATAAAAGTCCACATTTTTACTTGTCAACTTAACTGAATGATTTTATAAAATGAAAAACAAAAAACCACCCCTCTTGGATAGATAGGCTGGTAAATTCCCATTAAAAATATTTCTCACTAAAAATTAAAATTACTTTCTAAAGTGAAATATTTCATTTTATTACTCTTGACTTAAATGTGCATTTCATGTGTGCCTCAATTTTGCATTAATAATAAAACTACTCCTTTACTTCAGTGAGATACCAGAAAATAAATCTATGACTGTCATTTCCAGATAAATTAGAGAAATTTCTGTGTTCACTGTCTTGAAAAACAGTGTAGCAAATAAAATTGTATTTAAATTTTCCACATAATCACTGTTCAGATTCATTTCTATTCTGGTGGAAAGAAAAAAAAAAAAAAAAAAAAAAA
>VZRO01004504.1:80527-129208 GCA_013397915.1 Daphoenositta chrysoptera
GGAAAAAAAATCCACAATTTTATAGAATCAGAGAGTAATTTAGTTTGCAAAAAATCTTTAAGATCATTGATTCAACTGTTAACCAGCAGTTCCAGGTCCAGCACTGAATTGTGTCCTTGGGCAGCCTGATCCAGTGCTTGGTAACCCCTGACATGAAGAAATTTTGTTCTGATATCCAACCTAAACCTTCCCTGGTGAAATCGGAGGCCGTTTACTTTTATTCTATTTCCTGTTACTTGGGAGAAGAACCTGATTCCCACCTGGCTAGAACCTCCTTTCAGGTAAAAGATGAGAGCAATAGGGTATCCCTGAGCCTCCTTTTCTCCCGGCTAAACAATCCCAGGTTCCTCAGCCACTCTCTGTAAAACTGATGCTCCAGTCCCTTTAACAAGTTTTTTGTTCTTTGGACACACTCCAGCACCTCAAGTCTTCCTTGTAATCTTATTTCAGTTTTATTGTGTTGTTAAAACTATTAAAAAATCAGAGGAACATATATTAGAGATTATGTTAATATCTCTTGGTAGGGAGTTTCCAGAAGAACAACATCCTGTCCATTTTTTATGTGGCAAACATTATGATTTATGAGCCCTCAAACTTTTATTTTTATTTTTCCAATTTAAACTCATATTGCCGTGCATCCTTGAAAATCAGTTGGAGTTTTATTGGCTATATTGACTACACTACTCCAAAGAGATGTCCTTTTAAACACTTGTAGCAATTTAAAACTTAAAACCAAAAAGAACAAGTCATTAGAAACAGATTGAGAGTAGGGAGTAAAGATGGAAGATAGCCAGAAATTAAAGCCCCTGACCTGATATACAGCTGATCACAGTCAGCAGTTCTGGAGCTTGTCATGAAAATATCAATCCAAAAGATTTTTCCCTGATTATTAAATAACATCGGAAATCAGAAGTCTTCATTTTATGTAGCATGGTTATTTTGAATTCTAATACAGCTCAGCTATGAAAACATCACCTGCTTCTTTTTAAAACTAAAAATGGTCTGGATCTCAGGGTGGGATCCTGATTGTACAGAAAGTCATGGGCAGGCAGGCAGGCAGGAGGAGAGACAGGAAAAAAAGTTGAGGTCAGCATTTTGATTGAGATTATTAATATCTGTTAGCATGAAACTAAGAGTAAGAGTAAGAACAAGAGGAAGACACTTGGATAAAAGGGGAATATAAGTAGAGAGGTGTGAAAAAAGAGCTTGCTTTCCATCAATTTTAATAAAACCTTTGAAATTTAGAAGTTCTTCTTTAAGTGTAAAGCATACATAAATATATCCTTGCTCAGTCTGCACCTTATGAGAGTTCGCTTTGCACCATGGACCAGGATCCTGAATCCTAAACTTTTTTGTGTTTCTGGAAACTTCTGTAGATATCACAAGAAATTGTCTGACCAAAGGCAGGCAACTGATTGTGGTGTCCTGTGGCACGTCTAGGGTGATATTTAATTGCTACTGTTGACAATAGTTAGAGTCAAGTAAATAAATTGTTGATTTCTGTACAACAGTTATAGAAAACAAGAATCAAGTTCAGATTTTAATGAGATATAGACATCTAGGGTTAAGTGAGTCAACGAGTATCAACCCAAATGTTATTTAAAATTATTTGCTTAATGAAAATTAATTGCTACTTGTTTGGTAATTTGAAAAATGAGATACAAAGAATTCATCAGGGTGATATTTTTCTAAATTCAAATTTAGCTTTTACTTTAATGCTATATCACAGAGAATAACTATTTTTACTTTTCATTTTAGTGACCGTGGAAGTCATTATCTTTTTAATTTTTTGAGCATTTCTGAGATCCTAAAATTGTGGTAATTAGAAAAGCAAAGGACATTTTAATTTTAACATTAGATTGACAAAAATAATTTTGAATTAATTATTAAAATTAATCTTTAAATAAATTGCAATCAGTCTAAAACTGTGATTACAGTGAATTTTAAATGGAATCTCTTTAACATTATAATTAATTTATCACTTAATTTACAAATTTAGCAGGATAAACTCTGTGTTTTCTGAATTATAAGTACAGAAATTTTTGTCTTTTTTTAATATGTAATGCATGCAGTGATAATTCTATGAAAATAACTATTTATTTCTTAGCTGTAGTGATATTATGCAGAAATGGTGTTATTATTTGAGCTGAAAAAAATTTACAGTACATATAGAAATACACTTTTATGATGCAATTATTTTATAAGATCTGCATTGGTTACAGGAGGCACAGCTGTGGTCTGAACATAAAGGACAGAGAACATCTTTAAATCGTTATGGAGTTTTACTTTGTAAAAGCTCCTTGCACTATCAAAAGATCATCTGGAGGACCACACAAGGTCTGGTGTTTAAAAGATTTGGGAGATCATAATAGAAGCAGATTTCTGACTACTCCAAACTTTGAAGATTTCTAGTGGTCCCTGGCAATTAATCCCATCATATTTATTATCATGAAGTACAGTACTTCACATGGCTAGATGTAGATTTAATGATTCTTTATGATGAAAAAATTTGGGTGTAGGTAGGGAAATGTGTTATCTTCCTGTACTAAAAATTTAATGTTTCTAGTGAAAATTTTTAAGTGCCAAAAATGTTACCTAACTTTTAAATGTTTGATTGTTTTTAAATCAATTTACACATTACAGGCTTAGACGTTTGGCTTTGCAGGGAGGGTTTTTTCAACGCACAGTGGACTCTAGATTTTCTTACTGCATGCTGGGCTGCAGTGTGACTGTTTTTGCTATTAGCAAAGGACAATTACTAGAGGAGAATGTTCTCTGCCTAATTCCTAGGTCCAGCTGTTGCTGTTGGTCACACCCAGACAACCTCTGGAGGCAGCTGGGGGAGCACGTTCGACCCGAGGAGCTGAGCCTTCGTCCCCGATGGATGAGCTCACCCAACAGCCAAGGCTGGCCTTTCACCAGCAGCACGGAAAATTAGGAACAGAGACAAAATTTATAGCGTGGATCTTGCAAGACTCAAGCTCAGTTCTGTTCCTGAGGCTTAAGGAAAGAGAGGGGTTTAAAGATGCTGTCAGCAGATTGTCCCATCTGAAGCATTTGGAGCAATGATACATTTTACCTGCAAGGCTGAGACAGTTCTTAATTTTTGGGTCCTTCTCGCATGAAGGAAAAAAAATAAAATTAAAAAGCAGCAATAAACAGGACTTGATTTGCATTTGTTGGTTTGGGTTATTTACTTATTAATTAGTGTCAGAGGTATGCCACATTCCCTAAGCGTACCCAATAATCATAGTATAATAATTTCTGAAGATTATCTTCCATTACACTTACTCTGGGATAAATATAGGAAGAAACCATTACATAGATCTTTATATACTTTCCTGATCAGTGCTTTTTCTTTACTTCAAAATTTATCACAATTTCTCTGTGGTTCAGAATAACTTCTGTAGTCTTCTAAGTGTAAAAAGCAACTAAAAGAAAAACTGTTGTACTTCAGAAATGTTAATCTGCAAAGTCTTAATGTCCTTAAACTAAAACCAAGTTTTTAGAAGAGGAGTTCTTATTAAATTGGTATTCCTCGCAAAATGATACTTTATATAATTTAGCCTATTTTACTTTGTTGAAATTAACTTACTTGGGACTCTGTGAAATTCAGAGAGCTTACACTGATAGCCATGTGTAATTTTTATACTGCTTTTTTGTGTGGATGTAACAATGAAGCCTATTACTTGAGCTTGTCAACTCTTCTGAACATTTTCATTGCCATTTCAAACATTTATAAAGCAAATACGAAAAGCAAGCTGTCTCATTATTAATTCCTATTATTGTGGATTAGTACAATTTTTTCCAAGCATTACTGATATAAAGACAATACCTCAGCAAAAGAACAAAAGCTTGCTAAGAACTATCACACTTTTTAATGTTTCAGTTACAAAATTAAATTTGGTATCTGCAAATTTTTTTAATATGAAGTCAATAATAAATTATTACATAGTATTGTTAATTTACTCTCATCTCTCTCAACAGGAAAGGAAGGAGGGAAGGAAGGAAGGAGGGAAGGAAGGAGGGAAGGAGAGAAGGAGGGAAGGAAGGAGAGAAAAAGGGAAGGAATGGAGGGAAGGAGGGAATGAATCTATATTCTTTTGAAAATAGACTATTACTGTATTTTTTTTCTATTTGCCAAAATATCTATTTGAAGCAAACCGTAATCATATGTCTTTAAAATTTCCTGAAAAAGAAAACCATGAAAATTGTTTGTCACAGCAACCTCTCTTTTTAGTTGCTGAAGAATATCCAAACTGTCAGAGGGAAAATTAAAGTTACATCTTTCTGGTCACTCACCAGGCAGCTGTGTTTGGATTTACATACTGATTCTGCATGTTGAGAAAACATCTTGAGTTCAAGGACTGGATGTTCCTCTAGCCACTGATCTGTTTCTAGAACACAAATCCCTCCAGTCCAGCTGACTTAGGTTTCCAGGGTGTCCAGGCCTTCCAAACCTCTGCAATATCTTAAACACAAACTCTCCAAAGTGCCCTGCCCCCATCCCCCAAATCTATCACACCTGACAAGTTAACGACATAAGGAAAAACGAGTGGAAAGGCAAAATGCCTGTAGGATGATGAGCACTCTGATGATTTTGTGGCCATCAGAAAACCGTAAAAAAGCAGCACTGACTAGTAACTTTATAGAAAGAGATAATAATTTTGCAGGTGGTGTAAATTATCTCTTCTTCAGACTTATCAAATACAACTAGACAAAAGAAACATGCAGAGCTCTCCATAAGAGAACTAAATATATTCCCCTTCAGACAGAGAAAGCTTAGCTGATGTGAGCAGTGAGAAGCAGAATTGTGAAGGCTCCTTTTAATGTTTATACAGAATAGTACATAGGTATGGGACCATCATTTTCATCTCACTACACAAATTGGTCCATCTGGTCTTATGATCAGAGATAGTCTTATTTTAGTTATTAGGATTTTAGCCAGTATCTATCTTTAAGCTATCTAATTTTAGCCAGGACCTTTGATTGGATGGTCACATCCAGGGGGTGATGGTCTACAGCTCAGTGTTGGGATGGAATTGGTGACAAGGAGTGTTCCTGCCAAATGGGGTCAGGAGTTCTCACCAGGATGGCTGCTGTTTAATTGCTCATCAGTACACAGACAGAGGATCAAGGGCACCCACAGCAAGCTTGCAGACAACGTTCAGCTGAGCTGTGTGGCCAACATCTCTAAGGGATTGGAGGTCCCCCAGAGGGACCTGGACAAACTTGAGGAGCTGGCCCATGGGAACCTCATGAGTTTCAACAAAGCCAAGCACGAAATCCTGAACCTGGCTTGGGGCAACGTCTGTGTCAACACAGGCTGGGGGATGAAGGGATTGAGAGCAGCCCTGCTGAGAAGGACTTGGGGGTGCCGGGGCATGAAAAGCTGGACAGGACCAAGCAAGGGGCATTTGCAGCCCAGTGTGTCCTGAGCTGCATCCAAAGCCCTGTGGGCAGCAGGGGGAGGGAGAGCATTCTGTCCCTCTGCTCTGCTCTGCTCTGGTGAGACCCCTCCTGCAGTGCTGCACCAGCTCTGGGGTCCTCAGCACAGGAGAGGCCTGGACCCGTCAGAGCAGGTCCAGAGGAGGGATGCAGAAATGATCACAGGCATGGACACCTCTTCCATAAGGAAAGACAGAAAGAGTTCATATTGCTCAGCCTGCAGAAGGAAATGCTCCAGGGAGACTTTATTTAAATCTTAGAGAACCTAACGGAGCTCATAAGAAAGATGGGGACAAACTTTTAACCGGGCCCCTTTGTGATAGGATAAGGGGAAATGATTTCAAACTAAAATGTTAGATTTAGACTAGATTTATGAAGGCTGTTTTGTAGTTGCAAAAATGGCTGTTGGATCATGTGCATGCAAGCAAAAATATTAAGAGTAGTTCACTAGCTTGTAGATGGAATTGTAGAGAAATCCCTGTGAAGCAGAAGAGAAAGAAGCTTGGAAGAACCTGCAGAACAAGTGGAAAGTGGAAACTGCTAGAAGCTTGACAAGACTCTAGGGTACTTTTCTTCCCTTAGATAAGAAGTTTCCTGTTTGTCTTTTCTTTTGATAAGACAGAGACCATTAGGAGAGTTAAGTGCTGAGGTACAGTCCCTTGCATCATCCATGAGGATTTAGGAAGGAAGAATCTCCCCCAAAATGACAGTGTTCAATAAAAGCTACATAACTCTTTGCATACAGACAGGGAAGACTTATGTAATTCAATAAAATCTTTCCTGGTCATTAAGAATGAATATTTAGAAAAGCAAAATATGTTTGTAAAAAAAAAAAAATTCGTATTTCAATACTGGCTTTGTTTTTAACTAAACAAAACTATAAATTGATTGATCCTGTATGAAAGAATTTTTAATAAAGAAGTCCTAATTAAACTGCTTTGAAAGTCTAAAAATAAAAAAAAAATTCTGGAATGCTAGCTAGTTGCCAAGTCTTCCCTTTCACCTTATATACTATAAGCACCATTACAGTGATCAGGATTCTTTGGAATACTGGTATGGAAAAGCAGCCAGGCTCTTGATATTTGATGTGGGATTCATATAATTTCCTTTCAGCTCAGGATATTCCACGATTCTGAAGTTGACAGGTTCTGAATTGTCTAAAGCTGTAGTATATTTGGCATAGCTACCACCTTGGCATGTCATGGGCACTTTGTTGAAATCATTTGAGGTGGTTACAGAATTTCAGATGGTGCAACCTCAATTCCTAAGATGTCTCAACCACCAAGACAGAGATCTTGCCTTTCTTTGACTATTTAATTTCCATATAAAGGCAGAACTTCATCTTACTGGGAAACCTGATGCTCAGCAGATTACTACCTAAATATTCTGAATGAGAACCCTAATTGGGGCATATCCAGTCTAAAACACTTTTTAGGTATTTCTCTTCCTCTGAGATGTGCCAGGGGGCCTGAAAGAAGCGATTCCTTCTGTTAAAGTGGTACTTCTAATTCAGAAAGATGTCTGGCAAGAAGGACATAACTTACTGACTGTTGAAAATTATATTCTCCAGATACTTGGTTCTTAGAAATTCATTAAATTCTGATTGCATAAAATAGCATTTTGAATTGGGATGGAACCCATTCGTCCTTCTGTCAAATCACTAAAAATTATAGACATAAAACCTTTTAAACAAAACAGCTGCTGAATATCCTCATGGAAGCCATGTATATAATCTGGTAATGAGAACTTCCCCTAAGAAACAACAAAGTCAACTTTTTATTTCCTCAAACCAAGAAGGATATAATTCTCAGATCTTGCTTTTCCTGTTCACGTGCTTCCGTCTAGAGAACAATGTACAAAAATAATAATTAAACTGATTATCTACTATTTCGTAATTTAAAGGAACAGAAAGACTTCATGGAACATTGTATGCAAAACCTGGTTGCTCTAGCCAAGTGCAGTCCCAGAAGGAGAAGATGACATACATTTGTAATTTCACATTCACACTCACACTATCTCTTCACAATATGGAACATATTTTATTTACATTTGTCATAGCTGCTGTATGTTAACTTTTTCATAGTAAGTAATATGAAACATTGTCTTGAGTTGATTATTGACTGTGGTCAAACTTCCTGCTACTGTTTGCAAACAGAAATTAAACAGGAAAATCTGCGTCCTTTACAGCTGTATATACAAACATATCTATGTGCAGAGTTTGAGGAAGTCTAAATTGTAAATGAGTTCTGAATGAAGACCACCTCTAATTCAACACAAATCCATCTACCTCTGATATATATTCTTCAGTCTACAAGACCTTCAGTGTTAACTCTATAACTCTTACGATAGTTTTTTCACACATTTATTTGGAAACCTCAAAACCTCTAACAAGATAGCAACCATTTTCTAGGATTTTGTTTCTTGTTACCTTTTCCTACTTTCTGGATGTCATAAAAAGAGTTTTTCTTCAGTCCTCTGCAACCCAGTTATATTTATAATCAGATAGGACTGATATTCAAAAGCCATCTGGACATGGTTCTGGACAACCTGGTCTAGCTGGCCCTTTTCTCACCAGTGGGCTGAACCATTTGACCCCCAGATGTCCCTTCCTACCTCAACCCTTCTGTGCTTCTGTGATTTTGGGTCTGCCATAGTCAGTAATTTCTGTTCTACAGTTTCCTGCCTTTTTACAAACTTCCAGATTCTTCCTGGAATGAAGGGAAGTAAATTATACCATTGAAAGGCAGGTAAATTACACTATTGAAAAGCTGATTTTAGAGGGTGAGCTTGATTGTTCACTGGTACTGAGGTTACAAGGGAAATAACTTGTAGCTCTTAAAAAAAAGAAATAAAGAGGTTCACCATTTTGCCAAGGAGCGAGAAGGACAAAAACAGATGGAGGAGTCAGTAAAAAGAATGACTTTGTCTTCCTTCCCTTGTTTTTCTAAAGTGGTGAAAGTAGACATAAATGTCACTAAAGACAGAAAACTTGAGTAAAAAAACACCAGGGAAAATTCCAACTTGTGTATCATGTCCAAAAGTTAGTTGGGCTAACATCTATCACCTGGCTGTTTGAGTTATCACAAGTAAATAAAAGCTTCTGTTTGAACTCCCTTGAAGTACACAAACACAAACTGGCTTGAGACCTGAAATACAGCAATTGTAAGGTTTCCCTAATTTATCTTTCATGGTGATGGATTACAGAATTGTTAGTTTTGGATGTTGCTTTATTTTTACTCCATACTGTGTCACTCCTACACGTAGAATAGAAACCCCTTAATAATAACTCCCTCTGTATTAAACATCCCACTTCAATCAAGGACTCTCTTAACATTTAGGAATACTTGTCAAGGGAGTCAGCTTTGGGTGACTGGAAAGAGTGACTGGACCCCAGCTAACAGCACACCACTTATTGGGAGTGGAAGAATGTTGTCAGTTTAATAGAAAATTGAGAAATGAAGGAAATTTTTCCGCAAAATGTAATCACGGTGTAATCATGACCATGTGTCTTGCATATCCCACTTTGTCATCTCCAAATATCATTGCAGCACATCATGCAGATGCAATTAATTGAAAGCATTTCCACTGACCCATTTTAAAAGCCGCAAACACAGGTCAGTAAAGATTTAGGAGCAGGTAGGAGGTTCCAAAAAGAAAAAAGAAAAAATTTCTCAGAGAACAGAATTACAGATATCCTGACAGTACCAGTGTGTGACTGCTTTTTATAGGTGACTGCAGCCGATTTTCCAAGTGGGCTTTTCCACATCAAGTTGTGCTTTCTGAAAGAGTTGTGGCAGTAGTGACACACATTCAATAATTACATAATTATATACAATTATTTTCTAGCCCAACAAGAATATTCATCCACAGAGGGTATCATGGTAGCTGCCATGTTCAAGTCTTTCCTACATTCTTTGTTCCAATGTCATTCTTTGCATTCATATTTCGATTTAACAAATGAAACAAAGTCTTATTTGTTCTTTTAGTTATAGAAAGAGTTAAATACTTTATTCCTCTATTCAGAATATTTATCTTAGATGCATTTCCCATCCTCCCTTTTTTTTACTCCCTCCCTTATTTTGGAAGCTTTTATTTTCCATATTATTACCTTTCTCAATTCAAATCTCTTAATCCTCTCTCAAGCACTGACTGCTGAGCACCAAAATAATGCTTTTGAAAATTAGGACATGACCTTTCATTCCTCTCCTTTCTTTGAGTTCCCTGGTTTGGCACTACATTTTGGTACAATAAGAAGTCACATCACTATTTATTTGTGTGGAACGGGCTGCCCAAGGAGGTGGTGGAGTCAACATCCCTGGAGATGTTCGAGGAAAAACTGGATGTGACACAGTGCCATGGTCCAATTAACAAGGTGGTGATTGGTTAAAAATTGAATTCTATGATCTTAGGGCTCTTTTCCAACCTAAATGATTCTGTAATTATATGAATGCCTGGGCCCAATATTAAAAGAATTGTCAGAGAGAGATAGTATGGTCATGTTTAGTATCCTAATGTCTATGCAGTTTTGAAATCACCCTCGTGTCCATACACACCACTCAGTCCTTGACAAGGAGCAACCTAATTCATACAGAGATACACCCAAAAAAATGGGACTGTGGAAAGGAAATATTCACATTAGACTGTAAGATACTCGTGTGATGTGTCATGTGATGGTTGACACACAGCAATGGGTGAGACAGTGCAAGAGGGGAGTTTCAGACCAGGTCCCTCTTGGGAAAGCACAACCTCCCTCAGTGATGTTTGATTATAAAATATGAACAAGCAACACCACTCTCAACTTCTAGTGTTTATAAACTGAAGGAGTTTTAAATAAGCTGGCATAGGCATTATTCCATTGTCAGTGAAGAACTCAGATTGTAAAATTAATATTTTAAGAATCAAAAAAATCACCTCAAAACATTCCAGATTGGAAGAAGATGTGGCTAATAAAGTCGCACAGTGTAAATCAAACTTACCTGTATGTCAAACACGTGAAAACCAATTTTTTGTTATAGATCTTATTTTACAATGTATTGTAAAATTCTTATAATTTATTCTTTTTTTTTCTTTTAAAGTCTTTTCCTCAGTATCTAATTATTGTACATTCACATTTTCATCTAAAGCAGAATGGGGTTTCCTGTCTTTTAGCTTTTTTTGTATGGCATTCATGCTATTGATTCAGCTAAGGATTACAGACAAGACATGACCATTATGATTTTTTCATCTGACCTCAGCAGACATAAATTTTTGTCAAATAATTCCTAAAGTTAAACACCTTTCAGCCACAGCAATCAATTACAGCATTAACCTTTAACATTTACGGCCCACTGATATTTATAATCAAGGCTCTTATATGAGCAGTCAATATACGGTGGTTTTTTCAAAAGGAAAACTTCTTACATTTTATCTGGTTTTCTTCAAATTTAGAAAAAATACTCCTAAAAAAAATAAAATGAAAAGAAAATTTAAAAGTTCAGAACAGAATCTTTAGCTAAGTGGAGTGTGACATTTACAGGAAACCATCCAAAAATATTTTTAAGCTTCTAATAATTGGAATAATGACTCTAATGTTTTTACGAGTATTCACATGAAGACAAAGCTTCATTTGCTGGTGATCTTTGAAAGAGAGCACTGATCTTTGGCAGAAGCTAGGAATTTATTGCTTTAACATTCTCAATTGAACACTGAATCACCCCTGCAATAAAAAAAAGTAAAATAATTGTATCTTATTTTTTCTTAAAACACATTGTATAAAGTAATATGGAATCCAAAGCACTGAGATAATTACATGATGAATGTTTTCTGGCTGTACTTTATGCCCTCTAATACCTCAGAGAGACATTCTTATTATCACCACACCTCTGTTTTTGCATTTTGGCTCACAAAAATTGTATTTGTGAAGGCAGGATGTGCTAAATTGTAACAGACTGAACTTATAAGTTTGTTCAGAGCTGATTTCACTCCTGCCTCTGAGAAAAAATGCCCTGAGAGACTTGTCAGGTGAGAGTGCATTATGACAGATTAAACCTTCGAATATTTCACTGAGTTCTGCAAGCCAAAATTCCTATAGCTTGTCTTCCTTTGGCAGGACAAATCATAGGAATTATATGTGGAAAAATGAGCTTCAATAAACCTTCTGTCAAACTTAAAGTCGATCAAGAAGTGTTTGACACCAAGATAATTTTGATTAGCAATGTGATACTCTATAAGCCACCTTTTCTTCCAGTCGTGACTGTTCTGGGGTGAATTCTTTGAACACTGTGATCCCTGTATTTATGGGATTGCACAAGCACCACCAAGTATGTCTTGAAAATAAACTACAGAATCACAGAAATACTAGAGACCTGAATTTCAAGAAGGACTATCGCGAAAAATACTAAAACAGGTCAGCTATGGCTTTGCATATGGTCACATCTTGAAAATCTCCAAGACTTCCCAGTCCCTTTGGGTGATTTTTTTCCCAGTGAAAAATTCCTGATGCCCAGTCTGAATCTTCCAGGTTGCAGTCTTTGGGCCCTGTTATAGGCTTTCATAATAGCGAGAAAGTTTTGTCCCATTATCTTTCCAACAGCCTTCAAAGTCGTGCATTTAGTTTCACTTGGTTTCCTCTACACCAGGCTAAAGAAGCACATTTCCCTCAGCTTCACCTCGCAGGTCCCGTGCAGTTGGTGCTCAGCATCTTCATAGCCCTGCACTGAACCCTCTCCAGTTTCTTGACATCCTTTGGGAATAAGGGGGTCCCAGACCGGGCACCATATTCCAGCAACAGACTCATCATGACTAAAAGAAGTACTTTCAATCTGCTTGCCACACTCCTTTTAATGGAGTCCAGTACAGATCATATACTTTGTGGTTTGTTTATTTTTTTGTAATTTGTCCATTCACCTGGTCTCCACACAACCCATTAGCAGTTTCCAGTGGGGAAACTGGACCTTTAGTTTAATTTAGTTTAGTATTTTCCAGGATGTTGATGAAGGTTTTGAAGAATGTGCCTTGCAGTAGCAGTTCTGGGGTACAATATTTGCCCCCAGTGAATAATAAATTTTAATTTGAATAATAGCTTTTTGTACCCAGCAGTCCATTTAACTAGTATATAATATCAGTTTTTCTGTCTATCAAAACTGAAGAATTGTTCATGAAAGTATGTTCCAAAGGGTTTGATGAATACAAGATAAGCTAAGAGAATAGTTTTCTGGGGCTCATTTCCAATCCAAAATGGTAAGATTCAATACGGATTGTGATTTTGAGAATAACTGGATTATTGAACATTTGAGCAGAAATGTTTGATCAGCACTATTTTCTGGGGGCTCAGAGAAGTGAGAACAGTCTCTGCAGTTCTGCACAGGAAAAACATTATGCTAGATGAACCAGTCTTTTAATGGAAGAACAATATAATTCCAAACTCATGTATTTGGTGTGTTCCTGGGAAAGACAGGCAGAATATTTATTGTTCCCCTATTTATGGTGTGAATAAGATAGGAGACTAAGCAAATTTGTCCATCAAATGGCACCACCCTCTCCCCCCAAAAAAACTACCCCAAAACCTCACCAGGTATTCTCTAACGATAAATGCTTTGTTAAAATATATTTCAGGAAAGTCTATGTGAGGTAACCAACTAATGCATAATACATGAAGCATCAGGAAAATTAAGTGCTTTCAAATAAATGTGTGATACCTTAGCACAGTGACCTCCCAAAGCTTGCCCAGTGCTATAGTCATCACACAGCAGTGCCTACACCAACAGATCCAGGCAAAGTTTACATGTCCCAAAAAATCTTATTTTCTAGTTCCTGCAACTTCTCACAAACAACACATCTTTATCACAAAGCTGGCTCTGGAGAAGAAGCTTCTTAGAATATTTCTCAATGAACAGCAGCAAATAATATTCCAGGCCCAACTTTTGCGTCCTGACAAAGAAATGGAATTTCTGCCTCTACACAAAGAGGATTCGGTGGCAGTTTTGGCTCACTAAAGGCCAGCAATTATGGGCTTTGATCTTTACATACAATACCTTTAAATACACACCGTGTTTCTACAGCAGTTTTAAAGCACATTTAATCTCCTATGTCTCTTCCTGTTAACCCAATACCAAAAATCCTCCTTCCATTTCACAGGACAGAACAGAGAGTGATTAAGCCTTCCCTATTCCTATTGCTTCCAACTCCAAAAAACCTTATGATTTAGAGTGTATTTCATAGTCTGAACTTATTATAATGATAGACAGATGGAGATCTTCTAAAGGAAAAATAGCCAGAGGAACAAGAAAAATTACAGGCTACATACAATCCCAGCTTTGTTCTGGAAGAAAAGAGCCTCACCCACATGAGGTATTAGGCTTTGCATGAGAAAATAGCAGACTGCCTACACTTCGTGTGTGTGGGTATACGTATGTCACTTCTTAAAAAACAGGTCACAAGAAAAATAAGATATCATATTTAACACATTAACACCACATGCCATTTCAGACAGTGAGATAAGATAGCATGGTGAGCAGGCCTAACTCTTGGTATTTAAACTATTAATCATAACTTCTCCTTTCTAGCAGCATGGGGGGGAAAGTTAGCATAGTTAACATATTTCTCATGCATATGCTAGCCTGCACTTCTGCACTGTAAATGAGCCATCTTTCCAATACCTTGATTTGATCCACTGTGTCTTTTAATTTCGTTGTGGATTACAGTAATCAATGGCAGCTGCAAAAGGAAACATTATTTTCATTATTTCAGACCAAACTGAAAACAAACTTCAGGCTCTATGTCATGGAATAAATTAAATCTCTTGTACTTCAGATTGCATTCTAAACATGATACATCAATCACATCCTCTGTGTATTGTGGGCCCCTTTTCCATCATGTTCCTGGGTGACCTTTCACTGTGTTCAAAGGATAATATAACAAAGTAGTGTTACAGAGGTCATTTAAAATACCCCTCTTATTTTATATTCTTACAATCCATTGCAATAAAAACATATTAGAAATCTAAATCAAACAGACCTAGATTATATGTGTTCAGCAGATCAACCACTGGTTGGGCTGATTAGGCAGCAGAAGTTTAAGAACACAAGCTAAAGCTTGTATAAACTACAAATACCAGTTCCAGCAAACTTTCAATATTCAGAGTTCACAGATTAATGTGGAGGTGCATTGAGTCTAAGGCCTGATTTTGGTCTGAATACCTTTTTGCAGAATGGTCAGAATATTCAAGGTAATCCTTGCCTACTTTTTCTTTTCCAAATCAATGGTTTCTGCAGCTTATTTTGCTCATCTCCAGGTTTTGCTACCAAAAGTTGTGTTTCAGTAACCTGTTTTTTAGGGGGGGGAAAGAAAGGTAGGAAAAAATTACATTAAAAATGAATCCAAAAAATAAGTATTCTAATGGGTAATAAGGATTGTTGAAGAATTACTAAAACTGTGTAGCTATGATTTTATGGTTTTGTTCTTCTGGGAGGTGACACTCAATCTAGGAAATGTAACCCTAAACGTACATGCAGTCATTGTGCATGTATTCACTTTTTTTATCAATAAAGTAAAAATTCCCCCAAATCTAACTGAAGTTAACAGGGTATCTTTGATGTATGCCTTTGAGATCCAGAGAAACATTCATTTACTAGTTTGCTTTATTTTATTGCAGGGAAGGCAATTACTATTTTCTTATAAACAAGCATAATTTCTGTTGTGTGAACAATTGCAAAACAAATCAGTTTCACTTTGATGTTTTCAAATATACTGAATTTTGTTGTGCTACTTACACCAAGTATGTATCTTCAAAATGGAACTATCCCAAAGAATGGTTCCTGCTAGTCCTTATTATATTTCAAAATAATTCATTAGCATTAATTCCTCAAGCTTGCACTATTAATACTCTCCTTGCTTATGCAGAAGAATTACACAGTCATCTTGGTGTTAACTTACCATAGCAAGAGGAAGTTATCTCAAAACAGAAATGGACAGGCTACACTTGAAAACACTTATAACCACTATTATTATACTATTCTATTTCCTTTATCATGAAGTTGCAGCTTGTAGGTTTGAAACCCTCGCTGGCTTTTCTTTTTCCCTCATGCAAGAAGGGTGTGGACCAAGGCAGCTGCAATCTGTTCTTTCTTAACTCAAACTAATTTCCTATTGTCAGAGTTTCTCCTAAAAAACAAGTAAGAATTTGACTTAGTGCCACACAGTGCAAACCTTAATTCTGCAGTCAAGGAATTTAATTTTTGTAATTCAATGTAGAATCATAGCTTCCTTAGTTTTACCTCATTACTTTTTATTATGGCAAGTAATGACAAATTTCACTAAGGACAGGGTTTATTTTGTAGAGTGAAGGCTATTTAAGCCCATTTAAGATCCTGATGGTAGCAGGAGTAATTTTTACAATTAACTTCTGGTTCTTCCTTTTTTTGCCCTGCAATTATGTTGTCTTCCTTTTTTATTCATACAAGATGCAGGAAAAATTCAGATGTATTGATTTTAGACTCATTTGAATACACCCATACATCCCCACCCTGAACATATTCTTCCTTGTGAACTTTGTGACTGATGAGCTCATTCAAGTCAATAGGCAAATCTCAGCACTGCAAGGTTAGGGTCATAACTATTGTATTTATCTGGGAGCCTATATAACTCTTAAGAGCACTTATTGTAAAGTCAAAGTATATAAAATGCTGAAGTCAATAATCTCATAAGATTGCCAACAAAAATCAGTGTTTAAGTAAGAGAACACCTTTCTTTAGAGCAATTTAAGCCACTGTAAGATGTATATCAAATACCTTGGGCAACAACAATTTTTAAATGCCAGTGAAGTCATTATTGCTGCCTTTAGAAACAGTTGCCTAATGGAAAGTTCTTTGAAAAGCCATTCTCCCACAAAGTCCATAGACTGTAATTTAACTGCTATTGCTGCTTTAAAGAAAATGACTGAGCTGCTGACAGAGCAGGGTTGTAGTGTTAATTGTGACTGGTTGTGCCCCGTTACTGTTATATCATCTCCTGAAATGGCTGTAAGTGTATTTCAGAATCACATGTATTTATTCAGTACCATTTGATACAGAAAAGGTATAACACCATTTTGAATGTAGCATCGTATATCAATTTCAGATGTAAAATACTTATGTGTAATCATGCATTTCAATACTGCAAACAAAAATATTTGTGATGCTACAGGAAGAATGAGAAAGAGCTGGTGTTTGGGGAGTTTTGTTTGTTTGGTTGGTTTTTTCTTAAAGAAAAATTCCTTATTTAACAATTGCATTTCTGCTTATCTTCTGCACTTTTTCTTTGGTAAAAAATCCTTAGGATAGATAACTTTTAGTGATGCAAATTAGTGGGGTATTGTGTGTCTGTGTTCTGTATCCAAATGGCAGGTAAGGAGGCTGTTTAATACACAGCAAAATTTGGATGAAGTGGAAGGAAGGGCTAGGATATGTCAAGTCAGTGTCTAAAACAAGGAAATTTTATGACAATTGTGTGGAAACAGAACTTAAGACCAATAATATCACACCTATTTTTATCATGAAGCTATCCAGCCTAACTTGAATAATTTAACTGAAGCACTTAGGATATAACATGGTTTTCCTAGAATTCTCTTTTGTTTTTATACACATCAGTCCTTTTTTATGCCTCATACAGTGAATATTTTGTGTACTGTAAGCCAGAAGTCAAGACAGGATAACTGGAAACTATTCAGGTAGTGAAAATATTAGCAGGCACAATTACTTTGGAAGTATCCTGACCCTGTAACTCAGTTTCCTGCTGTACATAAGTATATGGGTATCTCCCTTTGACTGTAAAGTGGGAGTAATTGCATTTGTCTCATAGGAGCTGGTGAACAGGGATCATTAAAAACTTAAAGGCTTGCATGATGTAACTGGTTCGGTATAACTTATTTAGACATCAAAGTTTTTTTTTCTGTTCTTCTTATTTTGAGTGGTTATAAACATTTCAACTACTCTTTTCTCATTTAGAGCTTGCAATTTGAAAAAGGGAGGAATGCAAAGGGGACGTTCTTAATGGAATCCTGCTTTAGAGATGCTGTGTGTCACCTTGCATGTTTTAAAAGACTGGTTAGCCTGAAGCCTGGTCTGCAGTATGAGGCAATGAAGTGGGTCCAAAACTACTCCTGGTTTGGTGATTACAGGATTTGTCAATGACCAGGATTTGTCTGGTCTGATGAACAGCTCACAGGAAATTAAAGCTATTCTGAATTGCAACAGCTGCATGAGTTCCCAGCTGGCTTTCCAGAAGCCAGGGACCAGCAGTATAAAACCAACTGTTAATATCCTATATCTCAGCAGTGTTACACTCAAGACCTTGTTACGGCTAAAAGGGGACCTTCTATATGAAGCCTAGAGTTTACTATTGGCTGAATTGAAAGCTTTAGCAGTGTAACCAAAATGAAACAAATGTGTGCTATTATTAGTCCTGATACACTGATGCTAATACAATCTGAATGGAAAGCAAGTCTTGTTAGCAATACAATATTTCAAAAGTTGTTATTTAAGTAAATCGTCTACCACCAAATTTTTATTATCTCAATTTTTAGCCTCACCTTTACACTGTTCCCTGCAGCCTAAGGTCAACAGTTCAGCCTAGAGACAATTATGGGGATTCAGGTTTTCCTTGAAACCTTTGCTGTAAGACAATGGTGCTAATGACCGGGGTTAATTCCTTTTTCTTTTACAGATGGTTTCTTGCAGTCCTCTTGATGCCATTTTTATGGTTCCTCATGCGTTACACCCTGCTTTTTCATCACTTCACTTTGGGTACTTGTTCCTTTTTCTTTTTTTTCCCCTTTCCAGCTCCTGAGGTTTGATTTTTTTCATTAACTGGTTTCTGGTGATTTACTGATAGCCCTGCTAGCACTGGAATCATACTGTGCCCTACTCTTCAAGGCCTCTGCTGTCATCCCAGCTTTGTCCTGTAAACTTCATCATAGTTACCCTACAGTAGTTCACTTTTGTATAGCATAACCACAGGCATTTCACCACGTAACCATAAAATGCTAAATAAACTAAAATTAAGTAACAGCCACCTTGTCATTAATCAGTTGCTGTTAAAGCCAAACAAGCTGGGGAAAGACAAGCCAAGTCCAAAAAAAGCACATGTGATGGCCCCAGGCCTGCAGCACAGCTCAGCTTAATGCAGAGCCAGAGTTCTGCTGTCGTGGGGATTCTGTACTCGCTGGCCAAGGAGATTACAGCAGACGGAAGTGCATTTACTGACTGTAACACACAGGAATTATCTCCTGGCATAGGCACCACAAATGACAGCTTAATCTGCCTTTAAATCTGAACAGTGTAGCTATGTCATTGTTCCTGGCCCGGAACAATGAGCAACTGTATTGCAATGTACATTTTCAAATACAGTATATTTATGTGCCTAAAAATTGCAGAATTAAGTCACCAAAGATCCTTATTATCTTAACATTTTGACATCATAAAATGACTTTTTATGGTTACTTTTATCTTTGCTTTTTATAAAACAAAAGTAAGTGAAATGAAAATTAAAAGAATATTAAAACATACAAGTAAAATATGTACAATTTTTGGTGGGGGGAGTTTAAGGAATTTTAGAGGAAGAGATTTGCAAGTCACCATGCTCATATAAATCAAAACTAAAATTCCTAGTGACTATAAGACCTTTTTGCTTTTTAATCATACTGTCATTAACCTTTGTAGTTTGTGCCTTTGCAGAGACATAAACTCTGTTCAATTTCAGCCCTGAAGACAGATTTAAAAATAAAGTTGTTTCCTTTAATAGGATTTAAACTTTGAACTTCATGGAAGATTTTAGGTCACTGAAAATCTGTATGCATTTAAATGTCTCTACATGTTGAAGACATCACTTTATGTAAAATAACAATTCTTTTCCAAAAGACTATGCAATAACTGTACTGCACTGTAGCAGTTCAGAGCTATATTTAAAGGGAGCTCTTAAAGACAGGAAATCACATCTTCCACTTGGGTATGATCCTGCTGATGTGAATATACCAAATTAGAGTCCATGATTCAGTTACTTCTAGCCCAGTTACTTCTTGCCTTCTTTAAAAGCATCTGGAGGATTGTGTCTCATCTCCCCATTGGAGTCTGAAATCAGATGCAGGAAAACAGACTCAGAGTCTCATTAAATTAGATTTCTATTATAGCACTGGAAGTTATTGCTTTAAATAGAAGTGGTGAGTTTGTCAGCTGCTAGAACTGGAGATAATCTTACTGCACAGTATATCCATTAACTATCAACCACCAGGGATCCTAACTGTGGATGTTCTTGTCCCAAAGGTGTTTTAACTGTTTGGGTTTTTTTACAATGAAAAAGATTCAAGGACATTTAATTTTCATTTGTTTGGGTACCTCCTGGGATAATCGTAATGGATCACTGAATTTATTTGATAAAAAATACGCTAAAATATCCAGTCCAAATCATACATCTTCTATAAGTGACAAAATAAGGTGCAGATGCTCATCTTAGGAGTCATGTTGGTGGAGCTACTTCCAGCTTCTTTGCTATTCTAAGATTTGTGAATTCCCTCCTACAGTATATGAGAATATAGGTCAAGCAGATGAAGGGCCAGCACTTGCACAAGTTTAGGAGCAAAAAGACAGCTGAGAGGTCCAAATTATGTCAAAGCCCAAAAGCAGCTGAAAGTGAATAGATCACATATAAAACAGGTACTTGTAGCAGTATGCACATCTCTACACAGAATGCCTGGCTTGACTGGTGGAAGAGAGTAATTAGCTTGGCCTAGAAACTCTTAATATGAACAATGATGCAAGCTTCAGCTACACAATATACTTAGAATAATAAACTGATTTTATTTTAAGTCAATTACCTAAAGACTTAAAAAAAGACGAAACAAAAAAACCTAACCTTAAGCATTTCTTATATATGAAAACATTTATGTGCCTTTTTGTTCTCTATTCTATATATACCTAAACTCACACTGAAAAGGGTACCAGGAAGAAGAGAAATACAGTATTTGCAGTCTCTCTCTTGCCCAGTATGCTGTCACTCAAAGTAGGTCACAGGCATGGGAGAGTATAACAGAGGAAGTGTGTGACACTCCCCTCCAGCACTCTTTAATAAACACTGGGGACCTGCTGTGCCAGAAGTGATGGCTCTGAACTCTGGTTTAGCTTTCAAGGGATTTCTCTCCCATGAACTTCAACAAACTGAAGCTGTATAAGCTTTTGACATTCAGACTTCTGCAGCAAATACCAGTATGTAAATTTATGTTATATGGGTAAATATTTCTCTACTTAATTTTGAACCTGAAAATCCCCTGCCCAGCCCAGTTTCATCTCAGAATCTTTGGTCCTTGAAGTTGAAGAGACAATGAATGGAGGTCAGTTCAGCATTTCTTCCATCCATAGTTTTTCATTTTTCTCCCATACTTCCATCATACTTCCTTCAGCCATCTCCTTGTAAGGACAAAGGGGTTTTTTACATATTCTGCTTTTGATTTTGTTTTTGAGCAGGCTTTTGATAGATGTCTGCACCATCCTCCTAATCCAGAAACTGTTCTCCACTTCTTGCACTTTTCCCAGTTTTACTACATCTTTGTTTTTCACACAGTGGTAAAGTTGATGCATCTGGGGCCTTTACAGAGGTATAAATAATGTTTTTTGTTTTGATTTCCACCTGTTAAGCACAGGATCTCTCCCATCTAGTACATTATCTCATTTCAACCTCATAACAGGTAGGTCAGAGCTACTCTTGATACAAATAAAGTTGGGACTGATTTGTTATGCATGTTTACTCATTCTCCCCCAGATACCCACGTTTGCAAGTATTTGCTACAAAATTTTATAGTCAGCTTTTGCTTTAAGTGCCCAAACATACACAGATTTTGTCAGCTTACCATTTGTCCTTCATTCTAAATCAGTTATGTTAACATCAGCTTTTTCCTCAGATCTATGAAGGATTTTCACTGGTTATCTCCTATTATTCCATCATCTAGCTAGTTCATTAGCAATATGAATAACTCATGTCCTGTCCCATTGACTAGAATTAGGGCTCAAAAATAAGGAAATACCAAATTAGGTAATTCCAGTATTTGTATTTCCTGTGCAATCTCAATATGACAAAATCTTCGATGTAATCTCCTATTTTAGTCTTCCAAAGTTGCCATGCCTTAGTCAAAGCACAAAATCAGCCACAGCTCTGTACCGATGTTGCATCCTAACATTCCCACAGATATGGAAGATAAGTATTGAATGACAAAGGTTAAGTGTGGAAAAATGAAGTGCAGTTGAACTTTGCCTTGAGAACCTCTTGTTTGTGTTTGCCTTGAAGACATCAATATTAGAATCCCACTTCAGTGAAATTTGTCCCGGATGTCAATAGCTGTGTTTTTTAATGTTTATTTCTGTGTTCATCCCTATTTTCTGGGATGAAATTTGCAGATACACTTAACGTGTTTTGAACAGTGATAGTGCTGTGTTATGGTATATACTTAAAAAAACAAGCTAATAGATGCCTCAAATTAAAAGATCCATTTGATTTACTGAGTGCATCAGCTTCAAGCTTTATGACCTTCTCCCATTTCTCACAGCCACCAATCCCATCAAAGATGTGAAAATTATTAAAGAAATGCAAAGGACTTGGATGTCATGGTGAGGAATGTCATGACAAAGCACATGCTGATTTTAATAATCTATTTGGACTCCTACATTTTGGGCAGCAAACATAACTTGGGCTACACAGTAAACACTGCATGCTGTATACACAGCTTTGATTAGCTGCTTCCAAGTGAGCACTCCCCATTCTCTGCATGGAATAAATAACATAAGATTATATAATTAAAGGCTACATTGTAATGAATACATAAAGGACACCAGAATGAAATAACAAGAGCAAATTTAGTTGCAATCTTTCCTAATCTGACTGCTTGACAATTTAGCCTTATTTTGTAAAAAAAAAATTAAAAAAAAAATTCACTTAAATAATTGACTTGATTAATTATAAATTATTATGAAGATTTTTTCAGAGAGTTTTCTGAAGTCAGCAGATACCCAATAGCCCAAGTTGGCTTGTCCTAAATCACATAAGTAAATTTCCTTGACAATAGTACCCAGCAGTTACTCATACTATTTCCAATTGGAGATTTTCCACCGAAACAATTTTGACAGAAAATACCAGTTATTTAAAACTGAGCCTTTCCAAGGAACCATATTGAAGACAATATTTTACTTTTTTCATGAAAGTTTTTCCATCAGCCAACAGTTAATATCTATCAAAGCAAATACCACACTAAGATAAGAAAGGAGGGAGGGAAGGAGAGGGATGTTGAGGAGAAGGGACTGACAGAGGTTGAGTAAGGACTTACAAGGAAAATTGTCTGGCATATTTCGGACCAAGGACTTGAATCACCATATGAGTACAATTTGGGACTATTATTGGATGACTTTACTGTAGTTTTTGTTGGTTTTGTTGACCCATTTTTAGTAAATAATTTCATATTCCCAGAGACAGAGAGAAGAATATCTTCTTTGTGCCTATAGATATAGACATGTGATAAGGACATTCATCTGGACCATGGAAAATTAGGTCCAGGACTGAATTGGAAGTGCTGATTCAACACTATTCAAAGTTTGTTTTCTCTTCTTTGTTCAATGAGGGAATAAAATTTAGTGCTTCCTAATCTGTTACAGGTGAACACCTTATTCACCTGGTCTGTGGGTGCCTCGTATTCAAGTCTCTCACATATGTAATGCAGAGCAGACATACAAGATTCTGTATCTCCAGTAATACTCTTAATTCCTGTACCTATTCTAAGTTTGAGAACTAGATTTTATTTTGAAAAGGCCTGTAGGTTAGTTTGTCGATAATGAATACTATTTTTTTAAATTTATATCTCACATCATTTGACTTAATATTGTCATTTGGCAAGTGATATTTTTGAGCACTTGGGAAAAAAGAAACTTATTTTTGGTCTAAAGGTAGTTGAGATAAGCTTATCCATAGAGGTTCTACTGTAGATTGTTCAGATAGTTGCTGAAATCAGTTATGAAATCATAGCTTCTAGTTCAGGAATCTTAACCAGTGATTTCAGACATGTTCTAAGGCAATTAGTTTGTATTGAAGTTCATGTTAACAAAGTTTCACTAGTATTATTATAACCAAAAAAAAAGTTGAGTTCTGTCAGCTAATGTTAGGGCTTGATCTGAAAGAAAAGGTATGTATTTGTAGAGAAAAATGTGGGGACAAAATTAAGAACCATTACACTATTCTTTAAGAAGAGAAAAGATAGGGTAGCAAAAACAGAAAGAACATGTCAAAAAAACCCAAAAAAACGAGATGAGATGCAGAGAAAATGCTTGGTAAATTATGTAGAGCTGAAGATAAGAACAATGTGAAATGTATCTATAGAGGATCAGAAATCACTCTTCCTAAGATTGATTCAGATCACAGGGAGACAGTTCAGGATGACTGGGGAAGAGGAAATGGAAATAGTAGAAACAGAGTCTATGACAAAAAGGTTTATAGTAATGGATAAAAACTTTCAGACAGGAATAAATCTGTCAGAACTCAGGAAGAGTTAGGAGAAAAGATGTCTGGAGTTGATGCTAAGGCTGAATAGTTGTGTGTGCCAAAGAAGAATAGTAATTGCTGGAATTAGAAAAGAAGAAAAAATGAGAAGTAAGAAAAAAAAATCTCATCATTCACAGCCAGCACTAATTAGATATTAGCCTGTACTTCACTGAATTTCCATATGGCTACAGTAATTTAATACTACTTCTATTTTTCTGCCATACAGAAACTGCAGGAGAAGAAAGGGTGAAGAACTGTGCAGCAGACTGACTTTGAACATTAGCATAACCCAGTCACAGGTGTGAAGATAAATGAGTACTTAGTGTCAGGTTTCAGGGAGAATAATTGTGTTTGTGTAGAGATTCAAAGGCAAATGAAAATGAGAATGTGAAAATGAAAACAACTCTAGAGTAGCAACAGAATGTAAACAGGTAAAATATTCTCAAAATGGGAAGGCAGCATAAACTCATTTCAGTGTCATAAAAAACTGGGATGCGAAATCACAGGTCCAGTACCAAGGACTGTTTAATGAAACAGTCATATAGAAATTCTGATGTCTAGAGGGAGTTGTGCAAGAGGAAAAAAGACCAATTTAGACATATTTCTCAATTGCATGCATGTATTAGAACAAGCTGTGGATGAGGGGAGTAATTAAAGACATAAGACAATAATAAATGAGGTAAACTTCAACATGTGTTTCCCAAAGGCAGATCTTCTCCAAGGTCTTTGAAAAGGTAACTTCCTTGATAAGGAAATTCTTTTACAAGCCAAAAGAAATGTTGCAGCTTTTTTTTCTCTCTGCTTTGGTAGGGGATCTGATGCAATGGCACAAAGGAAATTCCACCTGAAACTGGAGGAGATAGGGATTAGCAGAGGAACTGAGTGTTGAATAAAGGGATGGCTCAAGAAAGACAGTGGTTGAGGAAGATAGTATCTGGCTGGAAAAAGGCTTTTAAGTGAATGTCTCAGTTCATAGTCTTTAGAAAAAATGTGAATAAAAGTTCTACTAGGAAAATCCAAACCTTAATAGGAACGCATTATAGGAAACCAGTAGGTACTGGAAATCAACATAATTACAGAAGACTGGAATCACCATCCAAAATCTGAATAACTATGATGATCAAAAAATCTTTGTGGAGAGATTTCTTCAAGAAAATGAATTCAAACCAGAGGAGATGCCAAGAATGGCTACTCTGTTATCAGAAAAGAAAGAAAACCTGTGATATATGAGGAGACTTAATGAGTTGAGATTCTTAAACACAGAAAAGAGAACGAAGAAAATAATTTCTACTCACTAATATATAAAAAAAAAAAGGAAGAAGAAATATATGTAGTAGAAGTTTTAGTTAGGATGAAGCCCACAATACCATACATAAAAGGATATAATGAGGAAAAGGTGATATAGACACTAAACGGGCTTTTGATTTTTGGGCAGATTTCTGTGGTTAAAAACTTTATTTATAACATGGAGGTAGAAAAGCAGACAGAAACAGAAGGGTTGCTGTTCCCTGCCACAGCAGGGCACCACCTCTGACTGGAGGAAGACCAGACAGTCTCACAGGTGACATCTTATATTACTGCCCTGTTTAATGTGTTGTCAAAACTAATCTTGCCGCTATGTTTCAAAATTATCTACTATTAAAGGCTATTAATGCAGAAAACATCTATTATATTTGGTATCATTTAAAAAGGTACAACATTTAGCTTCTTTGTGAGGCACTGTGTCATTTTGACTTACTGCAGATCCCTGATTATACTACTCTGGTGCCAGCACTGGATTATTAAGGAAGTTTATTCTGATTTTGAATTGCCAAAATCTGACTGCCACACCAAATCTGAATGCGACCTGCTTTGGTCTGACTGAGATCACAGGACAAAATAAAAGCTTTTGTTGGCACACGTTCTCTCTTCCCCAGCCATGAAAACAACAAAAGAACTTTGTTCCAAGCTACCTGAGCTCCTGGTTTGTACTCCCAAAAGTTCATTGATGTCATTTATAAAACCAAGACTATTGCCTTGACCTCATTCAGGCTAAAAATATCTTTTTTATTGGCAAGCCCGCAAATACTATAGAAAAGACCTTAGCTCTTAGCCCCTTTTAAAGGACAAGGTTTTTTTCAATTTGATCAATGATTCATGTACTGTTCACAGTTTTTAGAGATTTGATCCTAAGTACCTAAATGTCTAAAAATTAATATTATAGTTTTGCATTTCAGCTAGAGGTGAGTTCATTATAGTAGTTCCTGGAAGAAATGCTGCTCCCAGGGGACTTTTTTATTTAACATTGAGACAAAAAAAAATATGTGGTACTTCATGACTAATTTATAATTTTTAAAATACACACTTTGGACAGGTTTTAAGTAGTTTGCTAAACCATTCATTTTTGAATGGTTTTGAATTTTAAACCAAACATTTTTGGCTATAAAAGAAAGTGTTCCAGATATCAGGCCAAATAAGTGAACAGAAAAATTAATTATGCTGAATCCAGATATGATGACTTGAATGTGAGCCGCATTTGTTTTTTTGCAGCTCATTCTTTGGTGTCTTCAGTCTGCAGCTTCCAGCCACCTAAGAGTAGTCACCTAGGAAAGTAAAAGCCACACCTGACTTCTGAGGTCAGCATGAATTGATTTCAATCACTTCAGGAGACAAGTGTCTGCCATGAATATGCCCACATTTAAAATCAACTTTTTCTTAACCTTTTTTTTTTACTCTCCCAATAATATTTAGGATATAAACCAAGAAAATGAACATGTATGCCATATGTTGACATAACACTTGTCAAAAAATTCTTAAAATTGTTGCTTCCTTCTCTATTAAAAAAGAAATTAAAAAATGAGGAAACCTTATTGTCTACATTGATTTTGTGCCAATATCCTTATAAAATGTAAGTCTAACTGTACATTGGCACTGAGTGATTTTAAGCACTTACTAAGAAGACCCATATATACAATCCTGGATGAAGAACTGGGATATCTTTGTTCTGCTGCCACCTTTCCCACTTATTGTGGTCCTCTTCAATAGAAGTGTTTGTGAGGGTCAAATGCAGCTGCTGTCTCAATTCCTGCCCCCTCACTCATCTTTTTGCCCCCAAGGACGTGCTGCTTGTGAGGACTTGGGCAGCCTCAAGGTAGGTAAGGTGCTTGCTGGCACTCAGCTGCTCAAAATACTGCTACATTATGGATTCAGATACCTTAATTTAGTTTTAAAGTTCAGTTTCCATGTAGCCTCATTCATGAATGCAACTGTCCTGCTTGTCACTCTCCTTGAACTTAATTAAGTAGGTTATCCAAGCTGCATGCTCCCAAGGAGGACAAGACCATTATATGTCAGAGGCAAAAATACTTCAAATAATCTTTGTGTCTCTTTTTCTAGACTGTTAGAGAATATACAAATATTTTTCTGTTCAGACTTGAGTTCAAAATCTGCTTTGATTCTTAGAGCAATCAAAGCATTTCTTCCATGTCTACTTATGAATGTTTTGGTTTTTTTTTCAGATATACTGGGATTTTTCACCCCTTTAATAGTAAAAGAATAAGGAAAAGTAAAGATACAGGAAGACCATGAATACTAATGTATTTGAATCAGTCTGGAATTATTAAAATCAGCAGGAGCTTCTTCATAATGTTTTAACCTGACCAAATGTAAAAATAATCATGAATATAATAATTATTTCAAAATGCTTGAAGATGACATTTCTGTTGTGATTAGCATGGGGCTTAAAATAGCAAGCATTACATCATTTATCCTTTAAGCCAAGAGGGGCATTTTGTACTTTCCAGGATGGCAACATGATATATATTTCATTTGTTCTTCATCCTGATGTAGCTGTAGCCATAAATAATAGGTATATTTCAGGACAAGACACTACGTTTAATAATCCAATTAATTTTGCAATCTACAGAATACTTTATTCTTAGAAACAAAGACAATTTGAACTTACTCATAAGGGAATGTTTATTTTTCCTCAACCACATCCTCAGTAGGTGTTAATATATTTGTCATTGTGGAAGTAACTTCTTGCAGTAAAACGTAATGCTTGCAAGAGAGAAAGATATTTTTAGCATGTTTTCTCTCACACACTTTCAGAAAAGCTTGGCTAGATTTCATTTTAAAAAAGAAAAACATAAAAAATGTGTCACATAAAATCTTTAATAATATGTAAAATTGAGTAAAACCCAGAAAGACAGAAAGTTAAGAGTTAATGATAGATGTATGATGCTAGTATCAATTAAGCAAGAAATACAAGAAACCCCGCCACCTTTGGGATGTCTGTATAAATGAAAGCGTGCAGAAGAAATGCCTTCTCTAACTAACAATACAAAAATTGGGACTCACAGAAAAAGGATCGTGTAACATTATGGAGCAGCATTATTTTTATTATTGGTGAAGAATTGATATTTTGCAAACATTCTCCCTCAGGCTCATTCTAAGGTGATGAATGGTGTGTTCAATCGTGGAACTTCTAAAGACTAATTAATTCTGGGATTATTGCAGTAAGGATACTTAATTTCACTGATTATCTTTATTTCACTTTTTCAATAGAGAACATATGTTTAAATGATTTATTGCAACTTTAAATTTAACTAAACCTTCCCTTCTATTTCAATTTACTATTCCAGACAGCCACTAAATAAGTTCCCTTTGGATTATCTTTAATTTTTTACCCAAATTCTGAAATAAAAAATGTAGGAAAACTAAAGAAATGTAACTTAAATTAGTTTATTAAACATTAATTATGTCACAACTTAATTGTACCTAAGATTTTCCAAGTAGTTGCCCTCATCAGTGTTTTGTCGTGTAGTGGCTGCCCAATTTCCAGAATAGATACATTCACTAAAGTAACAGAAACAGACAGGTTTTTTGAGTTTGAGGCATCAAGGAAAAGACTTTACTACCATCTGCAAGAACTCTTAATAAAGCATGAAGTGTTTCAGAATCAAAGTATTGAAGAAGATGTTCTGTATGCCCTTAAAATTATTCAAAAATTCCCAGTAATTCATGCTTTGGAGCTAGTGCCCCTCAAGAAGAAAGGGATGGTGTGGATTCTGATGGAATTCATGTTATGATGGGCTGAGAATTTTTGATAGAATTCCAAAATTCTATCAAAACACAAGAGGTTGTTTTCCAAAACAAGAGTTGGTCTTGTAAAATTAAGGTACAAAGATAACAATGGTCAAACTGGCCCCACCAGTATTTCATCTAATTTAAACAGAAAGAAGAAAAACATATCCACCATTTAAAATTGCTCACATGCCCTCTGACATTAAAAAATCTCTATCCGGCTCTTTTGAATTGTTTTTGTACTGAATAATTATACCCCCCTCTCCTTTACAAACTTGTGAAAGCAAAGCCAGGTTATGCCACAATTTTTCAGTAATGAATCAGAGTTTGCAGTAAGATAGTCATATTTCAAGTTACCAACACAAAGTCCTAATTGTGATGGACTAGCAAAATGACATTCTGCTAGTAGAGCAAAGATTCAGGATGATAACATTTTCTAAAGAAAATTTCTTTTTCTTCTTTTTCCTTTCAAGCAAACAGAACTTTGTTTTAACTCTCCAGTTTGGCAGAGAGGCATCAAATTGTTTTAAAGTTCAGTTAGCTGGAGTGACTTTTGAAATATTTAGTGGATGATCCTATTAGAAATAGGTTCTACATGTGCTATATATTTCCTCAGATTAAGCAACTTTCTTGTGAGTCATGAGAAGGATTATCTATATAGTCTCTTTGGAGGCTCTTCTCTCTTCACAAATTGCTGTAAACTTCATGATGTAATTTCACCTCCCTTTTGGTCTGTGTTTATCAGCCAGTTAATCTAGATTAGTTTCATCCATAGGAATTAATAGCAATTGGGAAATACAGTCAAATCTGTGCATAGGCTTCTAAATAACTCAGGACAGGTAAATACGTCAAGCTGCGTACTTGAAAAAGAACGAAATAGTAAGTTTAAGAATATTTCAGAGAGGTATCTCTTAGTAACTCAGGTCAAAACTGTGCTTTCCTCCCACTCAAGCTGTCTGAGGTATCCATGTCCAAGCCAACCTCCCCAGGCTGCCTCTGGCACCAGCACACAGGAAATGTGAACCTCAAAAGGTGAATCATCTGACACGCAAGGATGCTGCTACAGCTGCCATGAGCAGCTCTCTGCAAGGGGATATTTTTCTGTGTCAACACAAAAACCCACCACAGGAACCAGCTGAAAACCAGTTGAACATTGGCAGAGTTCATCTGCAGAGTGCAGCTGATGGTCACAGGTCTGCTGTGCCCTGCAGTGGAGCCGAGTCTTTCTTTAGTACAATTCTGTGTTGAACACCTTCCCTCCCCTCTGGACTCTTCACAGCAGTACCTGAGTTCCACAATCTAAGCAATAAAAAAGAAATGGTAAAGCTCCCGTGCCTCTGAGGAGGCTTTTAGAAGTAGAAGCTGTTCAACAATCAGGAAAAGAGGGAGTAACCCTGTGGTTACAACAGCAGCACCATTCTGAGCAGGTAAAAGATTTTCTGCAAGATTGACCTACAAATTCACTTAGGTCCAAGAAGGTTTAGATAGTCATAGTTTTCATAGTTAAAGGTAAAATGTGCATAAGTGTGGACCATGTAGGCTTCCTCAGTCTGCATGGGTGATGCAGGTCTTCAGTACTTAGTATGCATGAAGTATTTTTTTCCAGTGAAGGACAAATTTGTCTCTTGCTATTTTTGTGTTTTGATTATTCATTTATTATTACAATAATTTGTTTATTTTAATGGATTCCTGTTCAATTTCAAACCTCTTTGTTTCATCATTGTTTCATCTAAATTAAACCAGTAATTACTTCATATAAAATGATAGGTCCTGATTTTGTATTTTCTTTCTCTCAGTATTAGGGTTGTCATAATAAGCTCATCCCTGTGAACCTGCTTAGTTATCAGAAGTTTCAGGGCCAGTCTTAGATGCACTCTTTTTATAACCCACATTAATCTCAGCAGCAGTGCCAAAACAATGCTTTTATTTGAACATTTTTGCTTTCCCACCCTATCCTAACATAGTCTATATATCTCACAGTCTACATTTGATCTGAACAAATATAATGGACTGCTGAGTGTTCTTACTGGGACGGGATGTCTCAGATTCATTCCACATGGCATTGTTTGCTTTTTCATTTCTGCTGTTTTCTCCCCTGTTTTCTATTGTGAGTCTTTTGAAGTTTACAAGCCAAGTTCTTCTCTCATTTATACAAGTGCAAACCCACCAACTCGAATAGGTCCAAGCTAAGACAGGACTTGGATCTGTTCCTACCACTTGCTGAAAGTTGTAGTCTCCTTTCTAGACAGGTATCTTAGCTGCTGGCTTCATCCTCCTGTTTCTTTTAAATTCAGCTCTAAGAATGTGCAAGGATAAGCATTTATCATAACATGCCATGAATTCTGGAGTTTCTTTAATAAAAATAGCCCAGCATGTGCCTGTCACAAATTTCAAGGTCTGCATATTGCCTACTCAAAATAAAACAGTATTCGAGTAGAGATGGACAAATATGGAATTAAAGGCCAGCCAGAGGGGTCCAAAGAAGTGCCTGCAACATTCAAGCGACAAATCCCCAAACAGTTTTTCTTCTTCTTGTCTGTAGTTGCTTGTTTGTTTCTTTTTTTGTGTGTGAGCAATTTTTAATATTCATCTTTTCAGCTAGCACAAGTGGCTGCTAGGTACACAGTTATTTCCACTTAGAAAACTGGCTTAATAAGAAATCATGAGTATTTAGGTGAATCTAGAAAACTGATTTATTCATTGTAGATAAAAAAGTCATTTCTTCAGAAATCACACAATGCATCCAGCCTTGCAACATGCCTGTGAGACCAGCTGAGTCACCCTGCAACACTTGCAGGGGTATGTTCATTACAAATATTTTCCTGACCAGCCATCTCAATGATTAGGAAATGTTGATTCAAATAGAAAAAGAGGTGAAAATATTCAATTAAAATTTGGAGTAGGGTGAAAAAATAACAGAAAAAAACCCCAAAACCCTGATACAATAAAGAGAGCAAAGAACATTAAAAATTGAGAGATTTGGAGTTATCTCTTGCCCCAAGTCTCCTTCACTGGAGATATTCAAGAACTGTTTTGATGAAATCCTTTTCCATGTGCTCTAGGATAACCTTGCTTTATCAGGAAGGTTGGACCAGATGAACACCACCAGTGACACCTTCCAACCTCAGCCATTCTGAGATTCTATGGTCAGTGATATATCAGGTCCATCTACAACCTCACCCTTGATGTTACTGATCAAGGAGCCTTCTTAAAAAAGAAAGTCATAGGTAAGAGTCCCTGATCCCTGGCTGAAATTTCTAACTATAACATTTCATTTTTAGAGAGCAGGCTTCAGCTTAAACGTTGCTTCCATCTTGTTCCTGATCAAGTGTAGAGTTTTTAAAACCTTAAGAATATATTTTATCAGCTATCTTACCTTGTACTTCAATGGCTCTCTATGTAGTCAGAAACATTCTGTATCTCCTGAAGACAGGTTATATTACAAGTTTTGTTGAAAATGTTCGCAGACTTGACTCAGGGCTGAAGCCTAAGTTAATGAGCAAATAAAACTATTTTAACATTTGTGACCACATCCTTGAACAGGCAAAATTTCCACTGATTTAGAGAAGCAGTTGTTCATCTTTTCAATCTCATGATTTAACCTGACATATGAATGCAACCTGGTTTAAATCAGTTCATAGTGTAGTTGAATCAAAGTTATTAGTATCACCTGGAGGCAAGTGGTCTTCATTTAATAAAACCTATTTGAAGTATCATAGTCTGCTTGAGTAAAGGCCAAGGAAAAATAAAAAGACTATTCAAGGAAACAAACAATATGATCAATAAACTCTCCAGTGAAGAAAGCTCATGGAAAAGCTAGTACTGTTAGTGCTGTGGCTGCAGTGTACAGGGTGCCTTTGTTAATGTACTCAGTAATGATTTTTCTAACCAAAAACGTCTGGAGACAGGGCCAGCACGTTTTTGAAAAAGAGAGAAACATCTCCTTAAATAACTACTACAATAGGAAATTGCTACTTTATGTTTATCATCTGGTCAGAGCTGTTAAAATTTGTGTACTGTCAATGCCTTTTTTATCTGTTACCCTTACACAGGTTACAATTGAATCAGTGATGCCCTTCCTATTCCAGGTACTTTAAGTTGGATGTTTTTGCCTTCTCTCCCTTACCTCCCCAGCAGCTGAAGGTCTGGATTCAGTAAAAAAAGAGTTGGTGTTTTCAGCACAGACATGTCTGAAAGAAACTCATGGGGAGCTCTGAGGAGCCAGACCTTAATAAAATTTGAGGTTTGGAGACTCTCCTTACTCAGGTTTTTTTGTTTGGTTGGTCTTTAGTTGTCGGGAGTTTTTAATATTTGCTAATTGCTTTAACCCTCATGGTATTTTTTTTTCAGAAGTGAAATAATATTCTTTTTCACTCATTTAGATTCTTACTCTTCAGGAAATTATCTCTCAAGAAAAAAAGGAGGAACAGTTTCTGATCTCCTTCATTAACGTCTTCTGAATTTCCTACATTGTGATTTTTCAGCTGCTGTACCTTGATTTACAGTTAACCGACCACAGGCTACCTGCCTGATTAGAGATATTTGGTTTGGTAATGTAATTATTTATTAACCATTGCCAGGATTTTCACGAGAATGTAAAAAAAGAAATGAGTTACTGGATGAAATACTCCCTCTGCTGTCAAAGGGAAGTACCAATAGTGGAAGGTTTGTTCCTAATGCTGCAAACATTCCCAGGGACAGAGGATATCACAATCCATTTAGTGTATTTCTAACTGTACTGGCCAGCTGTGCACTCTCCAAGATCTCAGCTCTTACCTTTAGTCTAGAGGAAACTTAATATCTGAGTTTGAACATTTCCTGGAGCATTCAGCGTTATTAAAAGAGATAAAACAAAGCCAGCCTAGTTCTTACACCATAAATCCTACTGCTAATCTATTTCAGATATGTCATAGGCAGTCACCAGCCAGGCAGCTGGCTGAAAGCCCTCTGAATAGGCACAAGTTCTTCTCTTGACTTTGGTGGGTTTTGCACTGGACTGTCAAATGAAGTTTATCTCAATTTAATTTTTGTTTTTTTGCTTTTAACAAACAATCCAAGCAAACAAGAGAATGCTATGTCCTGTGAAAAACGTGGAAGCAAAGTATGGAATAATATCTGAACATATGAAATTACTTCTGATGACAGAAATAGGAGAGCTGTCCCTCAGTTTATCAGGGCTGGAATATCATCCAGGGAACTCTCCAAGAACAATGATCTTCTAATTCTTGCAGAAGTAATGCACATCTTGAATCTGCAGAAGTGCACTTCTGTACATTGTACTGAAACCCTGGCGTTGGCTCTGTCCTGCAAAAATGTGATCACAAATGCTCATGTACCAGGCGCCACATGTATTTGCTTTGATAATGTTCATTAGTTCTTTTATTCGCCTTTTGAGAACTGTTGTACAAGCAAATATTTGTTCACAAGAGCATTTCCAGAATGTGAGAATGTGGAGAGCACTCATGCAAGCAGGTATGTGTGTGAATGTTTGAACAGCAGGTTTTTTTAAAGTCCTTCTGAGGTTAATAATCCAAATGAGAGAGAACACAGTACCTTCTATAAAAAAAGTCAGTAAAAAAACAAGTCCAAAACCCAGCAAAATTTGGAGATTCCCCAAATCATGTTTTCTTATAACATTACTATACCAGAAAGAACTCTGATCTCTTTTTAATTTCAATCTCTACATCAAAAGCCTAAATGACGTCACTACTATGCCAACAGAAGAGGCCTTTTGAAATAAGATTTAACCCAACTAGGACATTCAATCAACAGCATTTTTTCTTTTTCTTATTTTATAAGGACTACAAAGGAGGAAAAGCAGCCTGGAGGGAACCCAAACTCACTAGCACTGGGCTTCAGCTACTCATTTCTCAGTCCTGAGCCCAGAAACTCTACTTTATGTGTCATTTATAGATTTTACAGATTTTATTTTATACAATTTGGGTATAAAACCTGTCATTAATCTTGACAGCAGATCCCTCTGCTGCTTCACACCCAGCAGAATGCTCTAAGCTCTCTAGGAGGTCCAGGCGTGGTTTAATCATTCTCTCCTTTCGAGGGTATGACATGCTGAGGGTATAAGGGTACAATAACCCCTTAGATGCTTATAATTTGTAGTCTGGCCATTATAGCATTTTTTCTGGGTGAACAAATGGGATTGAAACCTCCACAAGATTAGGAAATCCTTGAATTCAGGTCTTTTATTTCTGAGTTGATGTTCTGCCACATAGATGTCACCACTGCATGCAAACAGGAGAGCCAATGCGTTAAGCTCGGAATGTGCCCAGGAGCGCTGTGCTCCCACCAGGGACTCTGTGAGGCATTTGGTAGGAGAAAGACCTGTGTGCACTTAAATCCTTGAAGATACTTCCATTAGCACTATTTTGGGTTGCTGAAGAAGCCTTTTATTTTTTTCCCTCCGAAATCTAAGGCCTTATTGATCAATTAAAGAAGTTAGTCGAGGTTATCCTAAACTGCCTTCTCATACTCATATATTACTGCCTAAATTCACCCAGTTTCTGGGTGTAAGTGAATGCTTCCCTGGAAGGCTGAGTACCTCCACAGAAGACACCGTATTGCTACGGCCTTTTAAATGTCAACAAAGCCTCATTCATCGAGCAAATAGCCCATAAAACCATAGCACTGAAATGTCCATTCTGCTTGGCAGGTGTACCTGGAAAATGGGGACAGTCCCTAGCCAAAATAATCACTGTATCATTCCTGAAGTCAGGGCCCAGATACTTTGAGACCTATAGCTCCAGAACTCATTAGAGTGTTCAGGATTTTTCCTTGGAACAGCGTGGAGCTCACTCCAGGTGGAGTTTAACTCCTGACCCTGCAGAAGGGCTCCCCTGTTACCACCCAGCCGCTCCTGGCTGACCTCTTGATGTCAGAGCTCTCAAAATTCCAAGGGAGCAGCCTGTGGAGTTGTCCCCTTGGCAGCAGGGAGCCACGTCTTTGGAGTTTCTCCTGCTGCTCTGTGACACTGGTGCTATTGTCCCTTCAAGCTCCACTGAGCTGGATGCCAATTTCACAGACCAGCCACCCATCTGATTATTTAACTCTTATTTTCATGCAGTTCTCAAACAATGCACAGGTTTTAGAAAAAGCTGTGTGTCAAGTCACACCTCTAGGCAATATGACAATAATTGGACAGTATATTCAAGTCCTGCAAAGAGTATATTAAGCTGTTTATCACTGGTACATTAAAATAGTAAATCAAACAGGAGACTTGGATAAGTCAACACAAGATTTGTGTCTATTAGAGCAAAACCACAGGCCAGAACCTCAGCAAAAAGGCAGTGAATTAAATTAGTCAAAGAGTAAGCTGCACTTTTCATGGTTATGTGCAATTACATGCAGATTCAGTTTCTTTGAAAGAATTTGACAGGAGAAAATTTAACCTAAAAGTTTCTGGCAGACCAATAAATCTTGCTTTCCATGACTCATATCTCTGTCCCCTGGCCAAAAAAGAAGCCAGATATTTTATCTGTGTTTGCATATGTGGCTAGAATTATAAAGTCCCACTTAAGAAAACCCAAAGGGGAAAATATGAAATTTCATAGTATTCTCTGAATATAAATGCCCTGTTCATATTCTGTTTCCATTACATAAGATATTACAGTTCCATTCATGAGAAAATTCAGGCACAATAAATGTATATTACATCTAGTCCAGGCATGAATTTTTTGGTCTATCAAAATGTTTAACCTTTAACTGCACAAAAATATCTTTGTTATTTAGGAGCGTACATCGTAGATTATAAGATCCTGATACTACAATCAGAGTTTTTGAGAAGAATTTTCTATACTTGTTTGATTTTCTTTGAATATTTAACTGCATATATAATAACAATGTTTTAATAAATGTCATTGAT
The DNA here is from genome assembly GCA_013397915.1 of Daphoenositta chrysoptera. NCBI lineage: Eukaryota > Metazoa > Chordata > Aves > Passeriformes > Daphoenositta > Daphoenositta chrysoptera. The sequence goes on from VZRO01004504.1 coordinate 117,441, forward strand.
TGTCTCTTTTCAGGTTCCTTTCCTTACCTGAAACTTTACTGCCTTAATTTGTGTATAACTAATTCCACTAAAAGTATACAAAATCTTAATTTTTAAAAAATTAATCAGGGTAGAGCCAAAAGGAAGTCAAAATGAGATCTGTAGCAGAAATCAAAACCTTATTTATCAGGTATATTAAACTGGAGATATTCAAATCACAAATGATTTGGGGAAAAAAGGAGCTGAAAAAATGGGGAAGAATTTCTACATTTTAGAGAATTTTGCATGACTCTGTAGAAGGGGATTATTGCAACTTATTTTGTTAATTATTAGGCTCCTAATTGAGGGTCTCAAGATTGTCCCCAAAAGGCATTTGTCTCTCTCCATTGATTAAACAGACCTCCCTGGACCCTGACATAAATATCTTCAAGTGTAGTTATCTGTTAGGATAGTGGTGATTAGCACATAGATATATTAAAAATAAGTTTAATAATAACTTATATGATAACTGAAGGGTTATAGATGGTTAACTATATTTTTTACATGGTATATTTATCTATTAATTAAATTTGTCTCAAAACCAAGTGAGAAAGCTGAAAAAGAGGTAATGTATTAGAGGTTACGTCAAAGTTAGTAAATCTTGTGAGACATCCATAAACTCAATGTGACAAGTCTCTTGCACACATAAAGGAGTATCCTCCCCCTCAAAGAAAAAAACTACTGGGAATTGTCTCTGTCTGACACAAACCCCTAAATCACACCCAAACATTGCTTGGGAAGGTAGGCTGGAGGCAATGGTTGTACTTGCAACCTTTTTAAGAATCTGCAAGTTTGGATTTTCCCAGGGCAGGTCACTTGCATATGCTTTGGTGTCCTCTGTTTTTAAATACAGCCCAAAGGTCCTTGTACCTACACCACTTTACCTACCTCCTTGTTACGTGCAAAGCCAAAATTATCTCATGAGGTTAAAGCATAGAGAAAGCATTTCCTCCCTCTGGGTAAGTCAGGTCAAGGGTCCAAGGTGCTAAACTGGATAAACTAATTTCCACCTAGGGAAACAAGTGTCAGAAAGTGTCAGAGAAGCCAAGGGAAGATGTCATCCTCAGCTTCAGAAGATCAACACCTTCATCTGCTATGCTGGGCCCAAATCTGTACTCTATGGAAAGGTCCAGATGAAGAGTTTGACTGGGCCTTCATGAATAACATTTCGTCCAACACCTGCACAATTTAAGGCTAATAAAACAAAAGTAGGAAAGACAGCAGAATGCTGGAAGTCCCCACCCAGGACATGCATGTCTGGTTTCCCCCAGCCTCTGAGCAACCCCGGGTCTCAGCAATTGTATCAGGCTCAGGACCACCCACCATCACTTTTATCCCAGGCATCCTCTGTTGTCAGGTGCCGAGCCCTCCTCCCAACACCCCCGGCAGAGCCCTCAGCACACCCGTGGTACCCCTGTGTGGGCTCTCACCAAACCCCTTCCTCACCCTTCCCTGGCAGCCTGGCAAAGCCCTGCAAGGGGAACACCTCAGGTGCACTGCCACGGCCAGAAGAGAATGCTGCCAGAGGGATTTCATTTCCCCTTCTCGCTGTTTGCAGAATGGCTTTGCTGACACACTCACCCAGGTAGCTGTGAAGGCAAAGCACAGTTTGCCTGCAGGCCAGCAGCTCCTCAGGCCACTCACCTGCAGCATCCACGCTGGGCAAGGACTGTGCATGCCAGATGGAGAAATGCAAAGACGTTTATTGTGCAGCTCAGGGTACCTAAATACCAGTGCACAAACAGGATAGAACCTCATAGAAACAGGAAGATCAAATCCCAGGATTTCACCCACTCACCTGGAGTATTCCCTCAATATTACCTATTATGGGAAGGTGTAAATAATCCCATATAAGGCCACTAACCACAATCTTCCAGGGCCGTTGCTCAAGAAGGTCACTGACCCATGGTCCTCTTTTCCAGCCCATCTCAGGTGCCCTGGAAGTGTTTCCATGGTTACCACCGGGCCTGGGGAAGATGCTTTTGTAGGCCTTCAGGCCTGCTCTGCTAGAACACCCATGGCGTAACCCTACAGTTACCAGCTCCTGTATCTGCAGCAACGGGCACATTACACAAAACAATTTGGCTTTCAAGGTCAGTGTCCAGGATTAGAGAACCACTGGTGTGGTGAGAGAGGGAAGGAGGGAAGCCAGCATTACTGCCACCAGGAGAGCTGAATAGTCTATAGCTTTTCCATTCCGCCATATGCCTGCTCAGTTATAAATGAGCAGTTATGGCTGCTGGAGAGAAATTCCCCATTGAAATGTTTTGATGGAAAAAAAAAAGGAGATTAAATAGAAATTTTCCATTCAGGTACTCCATGAAAACCTTAGAAAAGGTCCAGCTAGGAGTCAAGAATAGACAGTGACACCAGAAACACAGTAAAGCTCTTTATGATGCTGATTAAACTGCAATGTTATGACAAATGGTACATAAAGAACTGTTTTAAATTTGTGTTGGATAGAAGGGCTTTTAAACAGAAATAAAGAATACTGCAAATAAAGTGCTGCTTGAATTCTTAATGCATGCTTTTGAGTGAAATATATAAGTTTTTTTTTTTCTTTTATTGGACCTTCTCTAGGGTTATAAATAATTACTGTATTTTTGCATGCACTTACCATCTTTTTCTTTCCAATTAACATCATTTTTCATGTCTTAAATGTCAGACTCAGAAATTATAATAGCACATCACCATAGCCAGTTTGGTATCTCTACATCTCTTCGATCTAATACTACAGCCAGATTTCCACATCTGTTGTGCTATAACTGTACTTGAGGGGTGACAGCAGGGCACACCCATAATGCTGTTTACAACACTTGTGCTGAATCTGTTCTGACTGTCCTTGCACAGCTTGAACTGCATCTCACAGGCTTTACCCAGAGTCCACTGAAGGCAGAAGGTCTGTGGATCAGAGAATCAGAGAATCACAGAATACCCTGGGATGTAAGGGAATGCCGAGGATCATTGAGTCCAACTCCTGGTCCTGCACAGAACAACCCAGAGGATCACACCCTGTGCCTGAGAGTGTTGTCCAAGTGCTTCCTGAACTCTGTGTGGCTGGGTGCTGTGACAGCCTCACTGGGGAGCCTGTTCCAGTGCCCAGCCACCCTCTGGGTTAAAAAAATCTTTTCATAATACTGAACCTAAACCTCCCCTAACATAACTCCATGCCCTTCCTATCACTGGTCACCAGAGAGAAGAGATCAGTGCATCAGTGCCTGCTCCTCCACTTCCCCTGGTGAGGAAGGGGCAGATGGCCAAGAGGTCTCACCTCAATTCCTCAGTAACCTCTGGTGCAGACCCCTGAAAAATGAGATGAAGGGTTTTCCCTCTGGAAGAGCCAACCAGAGGCCTCTTCTAAACCCTACACACTTTGGACAATGCTGGTTAATGACGCCTGAAGCTGTGCAGGTGTCTGATGCTCCCTGGTATCTCTCTGTCATTTTATGTGAAACCTTGAAAGACCTGTCTGCTGAGGACTTTGCTGATATGCACATTTCTGCACATACAAGTGTGTGTGGTGAAACAAAAATGAATCTAAGATTATCATGTGCTTCAATAAATGTTTTCCTACAAGCTTTTTAATTTTGTTTTGTTTCTTCTGAGCTTTGCTTTGATGCCAGACAATAATATCATCTAACTGAGAACTAAGGAGCAAGCAATACAAGCACACTGTGCATGAAGGTAATTTTCTTTGCTTCCCAGTGATAAACCATATGAAGGAAATTACAGCTTTTCCCTATTATTCATGGGTCTGATCCAAAGCCCATTAAAATCAATGGGGAACTTTTGCAATAGTAAGTGTTTCAAAACAGAGTTTAGGTGATTTGAGATGCAAGGCCGGTATTTTCAAAGGTGTCAGAGAAGAAATTTAGGACATGGGCAGGCAATAAAAACAAACTAAATAATTACTTATTTAATGAGTTGCCGCCCGAGAGCAGAACCATAGTAACTGACAGCATGCAGAATCTTGGATTTTTATGAATTCACAAGAAAATGTTAATTTAGTTATTTCTTAGCCACTATTGACTCAGGACGATCATTCATGCACAACACTTCATCTAGGGATTCACCTCGCTGACTCCAACACTCTAAGAGGCTGAGATTCAAGCTGCAGGGTATCCTGTGCTGCCCAACGAGGCTTTGTCATGGTCTCTTCCATTACAATTTCTCTGCTTTCTTCGAAATGCTACATCATTCTTCTTTCACCGGAAAGAAGAAAAGAACAGGATTTGTCATGGCAAATTGCCTAAAATTTTCTCTAGCCTATTAAACCTGTGATTATTGTGCACAATATAGACTGATACAGCTTCAAGAGAGGAGACTGAAAAGCTGCCTAACTTTTATACCAGTGCTTAGCAGGGTGGCATTCTGAGCAGTAGTGTCACCTAACTAAAGCACTTCTCGTGAAGCTAACCCCGATTGCTGCAGGTTTAAAACAGTGGGAACTGCAGGAACATAGCACGCTAACCACCCAGCAGCATTTATTTATTATTATGTGCATTTATTTATTTATTATTATGTGCACTTCAACACAGAATCAGGCTGAAGCAAATCACATTCCAAGTGCTGCTCGAATTGCTTTTATTCCAGAACAGTAAGCTTTGATGCAAGAGTGAGGAAGTGAGTTTTGATGGAGTCCCTGCCACTGATAGGGTTTGGCAACGTGTGAGAGGATACCGAGCTCAGAGTTGCAACATCACACCATTTATTAATTTTCCTGTTTGTGTTAGCTTTAGATATATGTGAAAGCAACACAGTATCACAATTATTGGATATTTTTATTCAGAAAATAACAGGGGTTGGAACAACAGGGGCACTGCTATTCAGAGATTGAATGCATTGGCCAGACTGAGTGTTTTAAAAATTATTCAGCACTTCATCTTGACAGTATGCCTTGGCTTAGCCAGAAGCTACATTTTGTGATTAGTATATTCAGACACTTTCTTTTCTTTATGTTCAGAATCCAACTGTTCTGCAGATCTGAAAAACAGAACAAAAAGAGAAATATGCTTTTAAAACCAGTCTGACAACTGCAATTAAATCAATCACCCACTCAATTTCAGATATTTGTAACATCAAGCAATTTAACAAACACCTTTCATCCATAACAGCTCAAGGCATGTTTGCTTTAAAAGCACTTCAGCAGAAAATTCCAGCATTCCTCCCCCACTAAGATCCTTTTATAAGAATGCACTTTTAACTATAGAGACTAAAAAGTGTTGAATATTCACTAGTATATAATTTTCAACATGGGCCAGAGACTCCTGGGGGAACTATACCGAGATGAGGGCAAATCTACTACTTCTTGAGGGAATATATTAGAGAATAATAGAGAAGAATAGCAAAGAAATTGTTATAGAATCACCATAGAACATCCTGAGTTTGAAGGGACCCACAAGGATCATCGAAGTCACAGTCCTGGCCCCACACAGGACAATCCCCAAAATCTCCCCATGTCCCTCAGAATGTTGTCCAAATGCTTCTTGAACTGTGGCAGGCTTGGTGCTGTGACAAATTCATAGCATGTTAAACTAAAAGGAAGTAAGAGTAAGTAATGACTTATATTTCTGTTGTGCTTTTGTGCATTCCTATTCAGCTATGAAATCAAAGCAGGTGCTTGGGTTCCATCCTTTACAAATTATCTTCCAGCAAAATTGCTGGAAACTTCAGTCTCTTACAGTTTTCAGCCCTGTTCTGCAGGAGGTCAGGAGGAGCTGAAACCTGTATGGATATGTCCAACAGAGCAAACTGCTCATGGGATACTTCTCTGAAGTATTTAAAATTAATCAGAATAGTTTTCTGATATGTTCTCCATCTTTGTGCCAGGAGAAAATATACACCCTGGGACATGGTTGAAGATTGCTAGAATTTTTGCTGACACGGCAAACCATGACATCATTTTCCGCTGTCTCTTTACAATTCTGATGAATGTTTATCAGTTTAGTAGCCCTAGAAATTTATTTAGTCTTTCTTTTTTAAACAATCACCTAAATTTTCTGCCCTATGGAGAATATAACCTAATACACTCAGCACTGCAGTTACGAAGATTCAAATCTTAGGGGGGATGCATAGGCTATATGCTTAATCAATGAGATTAAATAATTGCAGCCTGATGAAAGATCTGTTTAATTCCAGATCCCTTTGTTGGCTGCATTCCTGCCAGCACTGCTTCCTCTGGCAGACTGGTTGTGCCTTTTTGGTAGGAGCTGTCCTAAGGACTATGCAGAGGAAGTCCTTCCTTTCAGATCTGAGTGTGGGCCAACCTTTTCAAATATCTGATCAATAATTTTGCTTTTTTGTTTGGTTGGGGATTTTCTTAAAATGTATTTTATTTAAGCATTATGTTAGAATAGGAATACAAGGGTTTATGGATGGATGACAATGGTTTTATATAGAAAAGGAAACTTACACAGAATAAAACCAAAGTTTAGGAGAATCAGTTAGAAAACACTGGTGAACATGAATGACAGCAAGAATTCTTACCTGAGCATTACTAGTACTATGATGTCAGTAAAAGGAAAGTAATAACAAAAAGAAAATTAATTTCCTTTTGGTTCCTGTGGTCTTTTAGAGAACATGGGATGCAGATTGGAATACTTTAATTTTATAAATAAACTGGAATGGTGCATTTATTTTTTTTTTTTATTTCTACAACAAAATAATGCACTTAATTGGAAGAAATGTGTGGATCCTAGATAGATCTCTATAAAACAGTAGACAACTAAGCAATGAATAAATATTTCAACAATATGATGGTTTACCATTTAAAACCTTCTCCTTTTATTTCTATTTATCTCTCTGCATATTAAATCTAATTTTTCTAATAAATAATTCCAAAGAGAACATGTTTATAACAGATAAGGAACCTAGTTCACACAAGTAAACATTTTGTAGATTCACTGAGCTGAGTTTCTAGGTCAATTACTAAAGAATATCCAAAGTAAAAAATGGTACTGCAAAATTCTCATTTCAAAAGAAAATTAAGATGAGATCTTAGACTACAGCATGACTGAAAAAAAGACCTCAAATCACTCCACTTTAATTTTCTTCATAAATTATAATTAATAGAAATTCTGGCTATATGAAATTACAGGTCAAAATTACCTAGTCAAAATTAATTTCTCTCAAAGATGAGAAAATAGTAATTACTGATATTAGCAAAATTCTCCAAGAACCAGACTCCTTAAGCATCACATAGCTAAGTAAACACAGTAAGAGGATATAAATGATATGACTGTACAACTTTTCTTGAAGTCCTAGAACATCATTAATTAAAAATGAAATTAATAAAATTAAAGTTCTTGTTACACATGCAGAAGCCATGTTATTTCCCTGAGATCAACCTGAAGGACACTACCAAGGAAAATCTATTATATTAGTCAATGATATTTGGTGTTAAATGGTGTTGTTTCCCACTAATATAGATAAAGATGGATAGAACATAACATTAGAGAAATAAAACATAAATGTATTTTTTTTTCCAAATTTCTGCAGCAGTTAAAATCAAATAAAAGTAGTGACTATGTCCTTTTCTGTCAATGTACGGAATGTTTTTCATGGGAGAGGATATAGTGGGCTACAGGTGTGACAAGGCACACATACACCATCATATCTGACCCACAGATGCTGATTAATTAGTTAAATTCTCAGAATTTTGTATTCTGTTTAGGTATAATATGACAATTCTGGCCATAAAGTTAAAACACTCTTTAAGAGTAAAGATATGCATAAAATTCTTAGAAGAAGCTGATTGATCACTACAGTATTTTACTAACCTCATGCATCCACAGCATTGTTTCAGGCTCCTTAGTATATTCTTAATATAATCTTGCTATAAACCAGAAAGTTTTATAGAAAAAAAATGTTTCTTGTATAAGCCTCTTGTGAGAGAAGTGGGTTTTGAAAATTCAAAGTATAGGTAAAACACACAAAGCATGAAGCTATACTTACCTAAAGAGCTGTTTTCTGAAAATCAGCAGTATGATACATGAAGGATGAATCATCCCTAAATTAATTTGGTGGTGAATTTGGTCTACTGAGCAAAATCTTTTGCTCTACTGACCCTTCAGGAAACCTAATCACCATCTTAGAAGGTAAAAGGTAAAATTATATAATAAGACTCTAACTCCAGTGCTTAATCACTTTTTCATTCCTTCTTAGCACTAACCTATCTGTGTTTCTTCTCTTTGTACCTTAGAAAATACCTATGTCATGGTGTGGCTTAAAAATAACAGGCTTCAAGTGCAGAGGCAAACAGGAGAATCACGATTTAGACAAAAAACCTTTTCCAAAGAACAGAAAAGAGCTTCCAGAGCTTCCCAGAGGGTTGTCCAGAGAGGTGGTAGATGCCCCATTGCTGGAAATATTCAAGGTCCTGTTGGACGGAGCTCTGATCTAGGTGAAGATGTCCCCGGTCATTGCAGGGAGCTTGGACTGGATGACCCATAAAGATCCCTTCCAACCCAAACTATTCCATGATTCTATGTTCATACGATTATACTGAAACTAAATCAGTTTCACAAAGTTCTTCAAGCAGGACAGCCACACTTTCATCAGCAAAGAAATCACAATATATATCACAGCACTCTGATGAAATCTCATTGAGGGAAAGGAACAGCTGTGAGAACGTGGTCAAAATATTATCATACACAGGAATTGGTAAGATTAATGCAATTTCTCTATAAATGTTATACTCCCTCTTTTGCTGTTGCAATCAAGGCTTGGCTGTAGCAGAACGCTGTGCACTTGCTGCCAGTCTTGGTTTGGTCATCCTTAATCCTTCACTGCTTTGGAGAGGACCACAAGGCCTCAGTGAAAGTCAGGGCTGGGATGGAGCCACAGCAACGTGTCTTGACCCCTGGGTGCTCAGAACTGCCTTCTGGGCTGATTTTGGAGCAAATAAAGCAATGACAGTACAACAATCAGGGAAAAATAAAAACTGGGTATCCTAAACTTTGGGGTTTTTCCCCATTGTCTAATTTGGTTGTTTATCCAGATATACATTTTTTTCTCTATATATATTTTTATATTTATTTGTTAATTTATATGCTTTTATATTTTTATATTTTTATATTTTTATATACATATCAATCTATGCAAATTTTAAGTGGCATCTCTGGGATGGCTGATAGTTGCCATAAAATATTCACTGATTTTTGAAATTTTGAAGCAAATTTTTCCTGTCTCTCTGAAAGCATAGGCATGAGGATCATTGATCCTTTAGAGGAAGCACTCAGGATCTGAAAGCTTGCCAGCCTGGCTTGGCAATTACTTTTGCTGCTGGAAAAAATCCCATGGGACAGCCAGTTATTGTTTAACATATGAGACCTTGAAGAGTTTCCAACTGCACAAGACTTTGATTTAAAGCAGTACATAGGAAATAGCAGAGGGTTTTGAAGCAGTCTGGTGGAGCAGGAATGGTATTGATATTCCAGTGCTGCTTTTAGCTACATGTACCAATACAGTAAGAAACCCCTATTCCAAATTATGGAAGTTCTAGCAGATCCTAAGTTTATTTATCCAACAAAGTCAATGATGATGATGATGATGATGATGATGATGAAGTAGTCAGACTACTCTGGTGAGGCTGTTTGCTTTGAAAGGGTCTTTTAATTCCCATATCTATGAGAAAAACAGCAAAACAGACTTGAACCTGAATCTCTACCACAGGCAAGGTTTGTTACTTAATTTCTGAGCCATTCCCTTCTCTTTGGAGGATGGTTGCTACATAGGATAAGTAGTCAGAAATGAAAATATTGCAAGACACCTCTGAATGATAACAGATTATCTTATGCACTCTCAACAAGCAAAATCAATTTATTAAGAGGCAAGTTGTCCAGTTTTTAGTGAACTCAACAGATGTAAGAACCCTGTGTTCATATTCTGTCTTCATCCACCTTGGAGTATGGGATAAAATTCATGTCTCCTGTTTTTTCTTAAGAAGAGTTTGAGGAGTGAGGGAGGAAAGCAATGCAACTCTGAAGCCATTTTAAGTTGTATAAAACTGTCAGTTAAGCTGAATATCACCCATCATAAAAAATGACTTGGTTTCCCCTGGGGTACACAGGACACGTGAATCCTTCTCCCCACTCTATCTGCCAGACAATATGGAATATAACCCCATAATGTCTTAACAAAACATGGTCTTTTCTTTCATTTACTTTAATCTGAAGTGGCTTATAACTGAAAATAACAATTTGTTCTTCAAGAACTTGAGAACATTTCATTCAACCAACAAAAAAAGAAGAATTATTATCCGAAAATACCACAAAAATCAGTTTCATTTGCCACTTGCATCTGAACCAAAAAACTTAAAGATATTATACATAAAAGTTTAGTCTTAGGCTTGCCCTAACATGGAATGGGGATTTTCTAAAGGCATTAACATTTTTGTGGACAGGAAAGCCATTTCTATCCAGCTAAAGAGGAATCATGAGAACACAATATAACTATTACATGTGACAACATGATTATGCAGATTGTCTGCAGATGTGAACCAGAAGAGCTCTAACAAATTCAGTGGGGCTCTGCTGATTTACATTAGCTGATGATCTCAATTTGCTGCATTTTGGATGAAAGATAGAAACAATTTGTCCTGATTCTTTTTTCAGAGATCCTAGAATACTTTCTGAAATCTCCAGTCCACATGTTCTGATTAAGTTCTGTCTTAGAATGTCAGACTACTTACCCCTGCAGTACTATCCAAAATAACTGCAGAGTAAGTGGAAATAGCAAGAGACCATGCCGTTGATAAAGCAGAAATGTAGCACCACAGTAAATTTTTGACTAGACAGCAGTAGATAAAAATAAGAGCTAGGTTGAATCAAATCCAGTTGGCTTCACTTGTACAAGTTCTCACAACACTGTAGGTTGTTGTATTCTCTCCTTTAGTGATTCACTGATAATGAATTTGCTGACATTGCACTTCATCAGCAACCACATATTGGTTACACTGAGCTCAGGGGTGCCTCAAATGTAGACTGCCATTATCGCAGCTTTCTTGTCTTGCAAAAACTTGTCAGGTGGGGGTGATGAAGAAATGGAATTCAGAATGAAGAATACCTACCCAAGATAGTTGGTGCTGTGGAATTAGGTTTTCCATTTCAGTTCTTTCTAGTGAGCAAACACGTTCTGCATTGTTCAAAAAGTTCTGGCTGTGAGAAATCTTAAATCTAGATAACACTGCAAAAAAATGTTACATGTCTTCTGTACTTAATCTTGTGTGATACTATGCACTCAACAACAGGTCTTCAGTTTTTGTGACTGCTATTTTTGATATAAATGGAACTGTTGCAACGCAATTTAAATTTTGCTTCAGTGGAAGGAAATTTCTGATCAGTTTTTATCTAGAGTTAGAAGAAATAGAAGGAGATGATAAAACTTTTAGAAGATGGGTCTTAAATGTAGTAACAGTTCTACAAAACCTATTATTCTGACTTTACTCTGAAGTCCTTTTCAGGAAAGACCAATGTGGGGATAGCTGTCCTGGGAAGAAATATTTACCCCACTTTCTTGACTCTTTCACCTTCTTTGTCCTGCCAACTGATGGTTGTGAAGTTGGTGTAGTTTTGGATGTATCAGTCTTCATATTATGAAGCAGTCTCTAAAGCAGGGAGTTCTGGAGGCACACACTTAGCAGAGACACTTTCAATCTTATAATGTGGCAAAAACCTTGTCAGCAACCCATGTAAAGGTGGTTTTCTGTCCTTTATAGCAAAGCCAAAGTACAGTTAGAGAAAAAAAAAAAA